>JAVJAQ010000612.1:137500-196602 GCA_032362365.1 Zygogramma bicolorata
TGATTACTAATATAATTTTCATTGTCGGCTATACTTCTATAACAATTACTTGAATCAACAGGAATTTCAAATTTCTAGCCCCTGTTCTTGAAAAAGTTGTTGAATTATTCTGATTATACGACTATAGAAACATTTCACAACCCTCTAGAAAAATTTCGAGAAATATATTTGTATGTTGTTCAGCTACAATTTTTCAGAAACCTTCATTTTATAGCAACCATCCAACACCCGTGGTGGGGTTAATTGATCATAGTTTCGAAGGAAGAAACATTATAAGTAAGGTAAAGTATATATAGAACACATTTTCATTACGAATAGAATGTAAGGAACTTTTTCGAAAACGAATCAAATATTTTATTTTCATAATAGAAAATAAATATGACATATCTGTTAGAAAACACCTTCTCAAAAATATTTCTTCAAAACAAGTTTATTCAGCATGATTCAAATAAATTGAGATATCAGTGATTATTTCCATTGGTGAAATTTTCGTGTGGCCAGCAATTCATGCAAAAGGCATATGTTCATTTGGCTCAACTAGCACCAACCCCTTCATTCAAATATATTGGTAAATGTCCTTTCTGGTGCAAAATTCAGATAATTTTATAAGTTTTCTTTCTCAGTTCTGCTCCTCCGGAACAAAAAAACAAATATTGGAGTACAAGTCTGTTTTTCAAAAATTATGAAGTTTCGCTTGAATCTTCCAATTGGCGATCCCCTCAACCGAATGAAAATGAACTGAAATCCATAATATGTTCTATGTCCCAGAACGGTTCAAAGTAGTTCTACTTCTGAATTGAAAGATTTAGGTGTACTATTCACCCAACAGATAACTGTACAATTGCTTTGAACTTTTTCGGACTCTGCAATGACATGAACCAAAATAAACACGATATATGAATATACACCCCAGGATGCAACGAAAGGCCTGAATACAATCTCTTGCTTTCGGATCGCCGAGCTAACTGCGTTTACTTGGCAATATGACGGGTAATTTGTTCGTTGTCCGTTTCATCCCTTAGCGGGATCGAACTACAATGTGTCTCAATTACGACCACTTTTAGCATTATTGAAGCTACGTTTTTCATTACGTAGTTTCCAGATACGTCTCTTCTAACTACACCTTGATTCTGCGGTGTACCCAACACCCATATCAAAAATGCAAGTTTATGCTTACAACCACCTATACAAAACAATGTTGAATATCAAATAGCTGCTAATGATTTTTCACACAAGCAATTACCTCATGAAGTAGCATAATCATAGCAGACGACATCCAAAACTTCATATTCTGTTTCATCGACTATAAATTGTCCGGAATAATTTTTTGAGCGAACTCTGTACTCCAGGCATACTCTGTACACAGGCATGTGAAGTGCACAAAGAGTAGCTCTATAGGAGATATTCATTCCAGGTACAAGAAATGAGAATTTCATTTTCCAAGTACCAAGTACTTACGCTGTTACTTTTACAATTCAAAATTCAGTTGGATTGAAACGATCGTCGTTCGTCATGAATTCAATATCATGAAAATGTCGAAGGATGGTGAATTGTTTGATGATGCTTCCACGAATCCGTCTGAGATCCGTCTGTAGGCATTTTTTGATTGCGAAACTACTCTTCAAATATGGACTAAGTGCCATCGACATGAGTTCTGACGTCGGAGTGCGTTTTGATTTTCATTTGAATTTGTCGATACAAAATTACTTTCCATGAAATTTACATATTCAAAAATAAACAGAGTTGTTGCTCTGCTATGAGTTCAGGCTCACATGTTCATATTTCACTTCATGATTACGAAGAAATTTCATTTTCAATCCTGATGAAAACACATAATTAATTATTATCACTGAATGCTTTTCATAGTATCTCCAAACGCTTACGACTTCGACCAATATCTCCAGCAAGTAAGCCTTGTTATACAAAAAAATATTGATTTTTCCACACAAAATTTTCTTATACGACTTTCCTCACGATTATAGAGACTCGAAAAATGGTGCAATACCGAATGCGATATATTTTTTCAATATCGTCAAATGAATTCTATTACGATCTGGAAAAAATATGTCGAGTTTACGCAATCGCATTCATTCACTATGTACTCCAGTCATTATATACATTTGGAAATGCAAATGAACCGAGAAAGCCAAATTTTAGATATTATGTTGGGGGGGGCTAGAAAAGCTTAAGTTCAAATTGTCGACCATTATAACCTTGTGGGTTTTCCGCCATCTTGAAAAAGGATTAAATTTATGGTGTTTTCATCATTACTCGGTTCCCCGTTGAGATACGAAAATTGGTATCGAATACTTTTCTGTTGCTTTTTGCACGATCTACAATTGAGGTTCTATACATTTTTCACGAATCGATCATCGTTATCGAGATATCGATGATAAAAACCATAATTGGGTAGAAAAAATAGTTTTTTGCTATTATCTTTTTTCTTGTGAAAGATATCGAGAAATGTTCGAAATGAAACTTGTAGAGCATGTCCAGACCTACGAATTCGTTTTTTTATTTTTTATTTCCGACAAAAGTTACGACCTCTAGCGCGCCACAAAGTCGGCCTCAGCGCGCCCGACGCTGCAATGTGCGTCTCGCCATAGAGCGACCGTTAGAGTTAGAGAACTGGATACCAAATTTTGTTCAAATTCAGTCCCTCTTCCTTTCTGTTGAAGTTATCCTTGTGCTCAATCGCAAAAAAAATTGGTATCCAGTTCTAAGAACAGCTAAGACGAAACCAGATAGAACCAGGAAATCGGACGACCAACAGAACGCTGGCGGAACGAAAAATAAAAACGAGTCAATTCCAGATTTGCAATCAGTCGTAGTAAACTCACATAGAGGAGTTCAACTAAGACCACGCCGCTGAAGATGGCTGCCGCAGATGTAGCCGAAAGCCCCGGAAGTCAAAATTCCACCACACGGCCCTCAAGCCCGAAAAACCCAGAGATGTATTAACACCGGCCGTGAAAGCCTACATTCTTTCATAAGACGAATAATCTTTCACTACTCCCACCAACGGAAAACGCAGTCCGCCAACACGTGCGACAATGTCGCCAGAGTCGATATTTTATTCAACGACGATCACGATGATAACGATCACGATTTTTTGACTGTCACAGGATCATTTCCTGCTATTGACGAAGTTTCACGACTCGAAGAGTCCACAGAGGAGAAGTTTGAACAGCCAGGACCATCAAAACGCCGAAAAACGTGTGAAAAAAATGACTGCCTGTAATTATTAATTTTGCTGCATAACAATTATTTGAATAATAAATTCCATGTATTCGATATATAATTTGGTTGGATTATTGATTCATTTTGTATTGCAATAATTCCCTGAGGTGTGGATAGAACCGTGCGAGCGGGTAAATAAAAACCGGACACAGTCTTATTGACTTTGTGGCGCGCTAGAGGTCGTAACTTTTGTCAGAAATAAAAAATTGAAAAACGAATTTGTAGGTCTGGACACGCTCTACAAGTTTAATCTCGAACATTTCTCGATATCTTTCACGAGAAAAAAGGAAATAGCGAAAAATAATTTGTTCTCCCCAAATTTATGGTTGTTTTCATCGATATCTCGACAACGATGATCGATACGTGAAAAATGTATGGAACCTTAATTGTAGATCGTGCGAACAGCAACAAAAAAGTATTCAATAAAAATTTTGTATCTCAACGGGAAACCGAGTAATGATGAGAAAACTGAATTTAACCCTTTTTCAAGATGGCGGAAAACCCACAAGGTTATTTTGGTCGACAATTTGAACTTAAGCATTTCTAGCCCCCCCAAACATAATATCTACAATTTGGCTTTCTCGGTTCATTTGCATTTCCAACCCGATTTTTCCGACCTAATGACTGGAGTAATGTACTAGATTTCATATGAGTTATCCCGTTTACTAGCTGACACCCCCCTATAAACGTCAACCCACAGAAAGTAAGAACTTCATTTTTCAAGGAGTGGTTGCTAGCAGGAGCGAGATAAGGGGTGAAATTATGTCCATGTAACACAGGTCAACGATCTAAATCATAGCTACGATCGACGTAGCCTGCCCTGCTACATGACGGAATTCAAGTATACCCAACCAACCATCTCCTTTCGCCACTAGACAACTCCAGGAGCTGAAACAAAAGCCGCTCTACATTGAGATATTGGAAACAAATAGGAGACAAGGACAACGATTCAAATTGGGGCAAAGTTGTGACCAACTAAATGCTTGCAAACTTATGGGTTCGAACAAAACGTGTTTGGTAAACAAGTGGAGCATGGCAAAATAATGTTTTTTTTTTTTTGGTGAATCGTGTTTTTTAAAATTCTATTCGAATACGAATCACTGATGAATATGGATAACATTTTTTGATCTCACCGACATAATAATATCATTGAAAAATATGAAATGGTTATGTCGGTTGGTGTGGACAAGCGGTCTAAGGCGCGGTCCTACCTTTGTATATAGACTGTATCTATATACAAAGGTCCTACTATTCAATTCGGCTATTTCACTGATAGTTCGAACCGCGGTCGGGCAGAATGTTTCTGACCGGCGACAGGCGATTGTTAGTTGGTTAGATACCAATCCTGGTAGTTGGGATATCTGGATTGAATGCACCAACCGACCCGGTAGCATTGTGGGGTTTATCTGGGTTTCCCTCCAGTTGAAATGGTAAATGTGCTACTGTGAAAATCGGGAAGATACCCCAGAGCACTTCGGCACCCAAAATAGTAAGCCGGCCGTTTTCCCCACAAGGCTCTGCCTTATGGGCGCTCCACAGTGGTCCCAAACCCTGCAAAGCTGACTTTTTCAATTCGGATGAAAGTTTACACTCTAAGGTTTTCGGGATCGCTGATTACGAAAACAAAGTCGAAATGGCTGACCAATATCAGTACTCGGGGTTTTCGGGGTCGAAAATTACGAATTAAAGTCAAAATGTAGGAAAACGAAATGGCGGATGCAATGAAGCGTACGATTTCTTCAAAATCACTCAATTTGGGTTGAAGTCTGCACCTGGAGTTCAGAAGGTCGGAAATTACGAATCAAAGTCAAAATGTAAAAAAACGAAATGGCGAATCCAATGTAGCGGACAATTTCTTCAAAAACATTCAATTTGGTTGAAGACTGTACTCGGGGGGTTTTCGGGGTCGCTGATTACGAATTCGAAGGCAAAATGTGGGAAACAAAATGGCGAATCGAATATGGCGAATCGAATATGGCGAAAAATTTCTCCAAAAACCTATTCAATCCGGGTGAAATTCTCTACACGGAAGTTTTCGGGGTCGCTGATTACGAATTCGAAGTCAAAATGTAGAAAAACCGAATGGTGGGTCCAATATGGCGGAAAATTCCTTCGAAAAAAGGATTCAATTCGGGTATAGAAAATGAATGATATTCAATAAAATATCATTCAGAAATGATATTTAATGAAATATCATTCAGTCACAAAATAACGTGGTAGGGAAACAAAGCCTTCTTCTGCGGAAAATATATTTTGAAATTTCCGACATGCACAGATGAAAACAGCTGAAATGCAATATGGCAATCGTTATAAAAAATAAGCTGATGGTGTTGGCTATAATACAAGGTTTACTACACACATATTTGCTCAAACTTGTTCTTTCAAACGAAACACCCCATATAGTTTCACTGTCTCATATTAATTTGAAAGGGTGCTCCTCAAAAATATAAAGTTGTATAGATTTGAACAGAGTAGTTCAGGAGTTATGATGGATTTCATTTCGAAAGAATGTGTTTATAACTCAGGTTCAACCACTAGAAATGACACGATTTTTTCACTGAATATTCCCAAAATCATATAATTTATGAATCCTTGCTTTTATCACTTTATGAGATTGACCTTTTTAGTAATGAGCAAAAAACTCAAAAAAGAACATTATTCAATATTCACTGTGAATCACGTATTTCCGAATTGTTTGAGTTTATCAATGTTCAATGTTCAGCAAAAATATTAAAAAATATTTCTTTACAACATTTATCGGGAATATATTCTCCTATATGGTATAGAGAAGCAATCATTGTCTACCCACACATCGTTAGTACGCCCCTCATAGAGAAAAAGGAATGAAAATGCAAACGGTTTTGAAAACCGTTATCAAATTTAGTCGGAAAAAATGAAAACAATTTCCCAAAATTCACGTTTCTCCCGAAAAACTACGGTATATTGAAATTGAAAAACTTTCCAAACGGACTTTTGGTCACAAAAATGTGCAACTTTGTTCCGAGTTCGACATTTGCGTTATCTAACATTTAACATTCGTGAATTTTTGAAAAAGATTCGTGAATGTATAGGAATTAATGGATATGAATTTTTTTCTTTTAACCTGCTGACGCCCCCCTTACGAACGCCAACCGTCAGAAGACGAAACCTTTTAACCATAGACATTACAACTAATGGACTGACCCCAAGAGGGAGAGGACTGCGGAATGAGCAATACTTCAAGTATAACCTCCAAGTGAATTCCTTCCTCAATGTAGCAGATGAAGAGAGTTGAAGAAGTATGGAGTAATTCGAGTATAGAATCACCATTCTGTCCCTCACAATATCACTTCAATGTGCATATCCTTCCTCTCTAATGTATTCTGCATCATGATATTTGGAAAACTGTCATGATGGCCAGTCCATTAGTTGTGAGGACAATGCTTTCGACGTATGAATCCTGACACGATGGTTCCGTGGCGTAGGTATAGTGAATAGAGTCACTATGATCAGCATCAGCTAGCAAACACAAATCTTTTGCACACTTCACAGCTTTCAATGAGATTTTTTCATAGTCTCATTCCGTAATTAATTGAAAAATGCCATTTGAGAGGTCTTATGAGCCCAACGAATCGCTTTTTCACCAACATTGATTTCTAGGATTACAAGACAAACGAATCAGTGCGTTTTCTAGATTCTGAAAAGGCAAAGTTACTTTTACTTTGTATGCAAATAAATCAGTGCATGAAGAAGTTTGTGGAATAACTTTTATGATAAATCAGGAGTAAGACTAAACTTTGAGGATCTCCGGCATTAACTATATGATTCATTTTTGTTGTTTTTACACAACTTCGCTGAGATCGAGATTCTTTGGAATATTATTGAAAAGTTTTTGATTTATTCTTTCATTGTGGGTATGTTCTTAATCATTACCATTGTGAACGAAAAGTTAGATCAGATTCAAATAGAAGGATGTCTCTGCGTTATAGAAGCCAAGAGAACAACACTCAACTTATGGGGTCATGCAGAATTTCACACCCATTGACATATCTGGCAGGAAAGTGGCTATAATGACCAAGGTACGCCTCCTCTCTATTGGTATTAACACGACTGCAAGACTAGTGGAAAATATAGAAGCCATTGGCCCTAAACTCGTTTTCAATAACTAATAATCTACAGAGACGAATAAAAAAAGGCTTAGGATGGAATGAACATGGCAGCAGAAGCAGCCAAGAATTACCTATCAACGTTTGGGAAGACTACCAACTAAGATGTCTAGGAAACCCTGGTGTATTTA
This sequence comes from Zygogramma bicolorata, assembly GCA_032362365.1. Lineage (NCBI taxonomy): Eukaryota > Metazoa > Arthropoda > Insecta > Coleoptera > Chrysomelidae > Zygogramma > Zygogramma bicolorata. Next base: position 145,017 of record JAVJAQ010000612.1, read on the forward strand.
CTTATACCTGAATAATTTTGGGATAAACTTGTCGAAAACCGATTGCTTGATTTCTGAGATCGCAAAAGCTTCAGATCGCTATTGTAGATGGGGGATCAGTCATATACCATATGAAGCTTAATTTTCAGTAGATAGGAATGTGCAACCGAATATTCTACCACTGTTTATTATCTGCCTACTGAGATTTTGACAGTCCTGACAGCCAATCAGATGCGTTTCAGAAAACGTGCATGTAACGTGGAAACCTACCGTTAACAACCTATCGATACTGTCACTGTCACCTGCTACCTCTACAAGTTTTTAGTGTTTTTTTATATCAGTTTGTAAGACTAGACTTTGATTCCGAGAGAATTCACTTTGCCCATTCACCTGAGAATGTACGACAAAGTTCATGCTAGTGTATTGAAAGTGATAGACTGTCTTGGAATTGGGGATACACACATCAGTTATGCAACGTTTCAAAATACGTATCACATCGATATTTCCTCTATTTGAACAAAACTTTGTTTTCAAATATCTCATTGATAAGAGCTACAGATGTTTCCTCCTCGATATAAGACTTTCGCTCAAGCTGAAACGAATAAAATTAGCTACAACCTTACAATCATGTTATTATTTTGGGGCAATTTGTTTTGTACTTACCTTAGGTACTAAAGAAGAATATTTGGATCCCCAGATTTTGACTGACCACACAAAATACGAAATCTTCTACACATCGTGAAAAATAACTTGTAGTAACTTCAAAACTTATTCAACTTATATAGAATTTTAAACACTGTTGAGTGCGAAGAAATAATTTCAGTTTTCATTGACAACAATAAACCTCAAAGTTACGTCAATCTGACAAAACCGACATTTGACAGATTTTCGAAAATGCTCATATAACGCCCCCTATACAAAAATTAGAAAGCTTTTGTAATCGTCGATTGTTTTTCGCCAAGAAATTCTAAACAATATCGAATCACTAGATACACCAGGGTTTCCTAGGCATCTTACTACCAACAAAGAAGATTTACGTATAACGAACAAGAAGCGTCACTTGCCGCTACACAGCCGCTATTCCTGTGGTCCCCACCACTACCATATTTCATGACCTCCAAACTATTTTGGTTACGACTACGCATGACTGCCAGCAAAAAACAGTTATCCAGTAAACTACTCGACAAGACACACTAGTACTTGTTTGTTGATATGACTGACCGACTGTAAAATGCTGACACTGCTGGTAGACATGCGCATTCAGGGTGTATTTGTTGAATTTGTGAGATGCGCTTCTTGTTCGTTATACGTAAATCTCCTTCGCTACCAACGAGTATTTTGACAGGACACTGCCAGTCAAGACAACACCTATTTAGAATGAAGGGAACTGACTCGGCACGCTGTAGTGGCTGTGAACAAGGAGGTGGAAGCATAGAACTTGTTATATATGACTGTTCTGCATTCTCATCAACAAGGAGATCCATATATGCGGCGAGTAACTCGCCGAAATAAAAGGCATACCGCTCGGTGAACTATTCAGAATGAAAGGAACTGCCTTGGCCCTCTGTAGGGGTCTGAACAAGAAGATGGGAGCATAGAACATATTATACGGGGTCTTTCACGACGAGCGTTCGTTAGGAATATATGGAGAACGATCAATTTTTTGGTGTTTCCTCCCCTCTCCCTTTTTTCCCCTTTTTTCCCTTTTTCCCCCCCCTTTTTTTTCTTTTTTTTTCTTTTTCCTTTTTTTGCTTTTTTTTTCCCCTTTTTTTCCCGTGGGGGGGGGGCCCTCTTCCCCCTCCCCCCCTTCCTCTCCTCTTTTTTTTCTTCCCCCTCCTTTCTCCTTCTCTTCTTTTTCCTTGTTTTTTCCCTTTTCTCTTCTTTCTCTTGGGCTCTCCTCTTTTTGACAGACGAAAAAGATCCGAAATCACGGCAGTTTCTAAGAAGTCTTCTCAGAATATTTTCATTGGGTCTGTGAAGATTTGGAAATATTTCTGCAAAAACACGACAAGTTCAGTCCATTATCTCATTGCATTCACCATAAATGATTATTAAATTCAGGAAATCTTCATTAGAATACCCCAAACGAGACATTTTGCACACAAATAGGAATCTACGAAATACACGTCAATTATATGGCATCAAATTTCGACATATTTGTTGTAACTTCATTTTTTTTTCAAAGCTTTCTTGGTTTGGTATTGCTTCGAATGATTTACATTTCAAATATTTTCCAAAATCGAATATATCTTGCCAGGGGTGTATTTTAGGTATAGGACATTCTTCATGAATTTGATATCTTTTTTTAGGTAGTATCCAAAAATAATAGAATAGTGTATGGTTTCCATTTGAAAAAATCGTGTTTCATCAGTTTTCTCGATGTTATGTTTAAGGTGGAAATTTCGACCGAGCATAGAGCATATTTTCGAAAATTCAAGAACCCTCATGACTGATGCAGGTGTGATTCTGTGAAATTTCACATTTTCAACTTACTGTCATGAGTATATATTTTCGGAGTGGTCTTCTTTGTATATGTGAGTGCCCTGCATTCTCATCAAGGAGGAGATAGGTGTGGATTGCTTTTGGAATGTGTTTGAAGTGGGTTACTCATAGGACGATATTTGTGAACGGTGGTTCGAAGCAACGGCTAGCCGTGCAAAGAATCGCACGAATTATATTCCTCGTTCACACAAAAGGGTTTTTAAAAACTTTTTAATTTAACAGAGTAACAACTTAAAACTATGAAATATAAGTACTGTCCATTAAAAATCGATTCCACCTATTTATATTTATATATAAATTATTGCCGACTTTGCAGATCTCAGCAATAAATAATTGATGTCGTCTTCGGGTCATCGAACAATATCCTGCTGATGTAGGGATGGTTAATGAAAAAATCGATTTCAACTGAATACGTTATGATAGTATGAGGAATAGTACGTTAGGAACATTATTGGCAAAATCAGTGCTGCTGTTAGTTTTACACTCGTTGAATGAGGTATCAAAGATTTCAGAAATAAAAAACACAGATTGGTAATAAAATCACTTTATTGCTTACACGATACGTTAGACTGTTAGACATAAGTAACATTTCCTTCAAACTATAAGGCACTTGAAAAAATCCACATCAGAAAAAATATGGCACATAAAAAAGTCCATTATTTTCCAATAGAAAGCTTGAAGCTAGCAAATCCATTGTCAACTTCAGAATACATACAAAATATACAAATTATACCTCAAACTTTCCCACATTAATCTTAAAGCTGAAATGGTTTTTGTGAGTATTCGATCTTACTTTAAAACTACACAAATAGGGTTTCCTTCCGATAGTTCAATAGTTCAGCAAATGTAGGTAACCAAATACTCCGATAACTAGTTGAAAGCTGAGAGACTTAGTACCTATAGTCTATTTCAAGAATAAGGTGAAGTAAACTTAGGTGAAAATTGCCGTTGTACGATAAGCACACGTTCCAAAATATTACACAACTTCACTCTAAGTTATTATTGAAATAGACTATAGAATATAGATATTAGTGAGAACATGGCAGATGACAGATGTCAGTATCTCTGAAGCCATTATGTAAGGACTGTTGTAGGGCTTCGGATCGAAATAGTTTTATTATCAATTGAGCTTCATCAAGCATGAATTCTGCTTAGTTTTTTTTCGTTGCACACATAGTGAATGGTTCATATGACTTATTTCCTTACTGAGTTTGATTCCATTTCCCAGCCCTCAACTTCAGATTCAGGACACAGAGTATATCATCAATCGAGATATATTAATGTATTTGTACTATATTCGATACTGTGACATAGAAGTTCAAGTTAACAGAGCATCACAAATTCCATTGCCTTTAACTCCCAACTCTCCTATATAACAGAAACACCTATCGTTGGTTGGAAATCGATTACGTCTATTCCTGCTGTAGTTGTAGCAACCACATAATGACGTCAAGATCCATTGTTAATATGATTTACTGCAAACATGTATAAAGCCAATGAGAGCATAATTCACCCCAAATCGAAACCAGAATTACGAATAATTGTTTGTGAAGCGTGACGCTTTGGTGATAATTTGGGAAACAAGTGAACAAGATGTGGATGATTTGGTCGATTCAGCTAGATATTCGGGAGTTTGTTGTTTCGAGAATTTGAGAAATGGATATTACAATGAAATTCCTGAACATTTATTGAACAAGCTGAAGACCAAAACCCTACAGAATTGAAATTGGTGAACTATTTTTGGACTAACGAGATCCGGAAGGGATTGAAGTGGTACGTGTTGGCCGATTTCATTTCAATCTATTAGCGGTCATGTTCCCATTAAATCTTCATTATATTAGTATTGTTCATATTTCACTTCTAATTCTGGTCAGGAGTTTATTCTTGTATGGTTGACTACCAGTAGTGTCAAAGTTTTCTCTGGATAGTTTATTGTCTTTGAATTTTCGCCATACAATCAAGGAAAATATATTCAAATTTCCACATTGAATATTTATTCAACAGTAAGGCTTAGCCAGCCATAGGAAAATACAATCCTGACCAGATTATCGAAATATGGTCAATATTTCTCATAAAAAACATCTTGTTCGAAAGAAAGAAATTTACGGCGACGATAATATCAATGAACGATACTGGAAAAGAAGTTCTATGATACATCTGAATATTTGGATTTTCGAAAATATAAATCTCAGATTTATTCCTTGAAACGTGTCACTGACGAAGGCTTGTTAATGAAATGAATATCCCCGATTTTTTATGAGAGAAAGGAGAATTGAAAAAAAAATTGGTGGTGAGTTGATATTTATTGTCATCAAAGAAAAGTCGAATTGCATTTCCATTCGAATGTGATTTAGTTGAAGCAGTGACCACAGTGACGCTGCAATATTATTTTGAAATTTCAAAAACCAAACTGTCCAGGATAATTCATGACTAACATTCACATGAGAAGTAAATGAACTCTTGAAACAATGATAATCGCTTACTGAATAATGAAATGTCAAAGTCCCAACTTTGATTGGGTATAGTTGAGTGGTGCAAAAGTAATGTCCATCATAGTGGCGCTGCGATATTATTTGAAATCCCAATCTCAAAAATCAATTAATTAATTATGGGATGTTTTTGTTTCAGATACTCCTGCAATGATTTCAAGAAACCACCAGTCCTGTCTTCTATAACTGATTCATTGGAATTTTTATGTTAGTAAGTAAAGACCACTTCGTTTTGTGCTAGAGGTTTAGTTGGGGCTGGAAGTCAAATACCAATCACAGATGTGGTGAAATACTCTCACGGCAGCATCTGAAATCATATTCGCCCTTTCTGAAAACTCTTTGATCCCGCTGTCGCTGAACTACAATCACGTTCAACGCCTTCTCGTTTTATTCAAGAAATGCTTTTGAGTATCGCACACAACTAATTCGATTTTGCTAGCTTCTGAATATCAGCAAGTGTGCCAATAGCTCGCAGGAGCAAAGAAAAAAACCATTTCCTTTCACTCAGATGCGAAAGGGGAAGAGGCATTTGTGGGAGTGTCTAAATAACCAAACGTATGTGATTTATCCTCGAAAGTTCAAGGCTCAGATTAAATATTCAACCAGTTGTTTCAATGACGACGACTGTCTTATTGCGCGAGGGAATCCATCAAATGAAAATTGTTCGAATCTCGTTGAAAATGTTCCCTATTGAGTGGTGGTTCGAGCTTTCCATCATCTCAACTATTCTACTCCTTTGCGATCTTTCGGGAAATTGAACGAAAATTGAAATAGTGAAGAAATCAAAGAAATATTCAAGAAAAGAACAGAAGAAGGATCAGTGAGTAGAGAGGAATCATTTTTTTTCAATTCAAGGAAGCCGAGAGAACAAGAGAAATTATAAAAATGAACAGTATAAAAAAATTGAAAATGTGATTGATGAAATGAAAATTCAAGCAAAAAATTGATTTTAGACGAAATTGAATATGAAATACAAAATTGACGCGAACATTCGATCTCTGTCCATTTGATGACAGATTTCAAAAGAGTTAAGTATTTCAATAATGAAAGTCATTATATCCTTTGCGATATTTGCCAGGAAAGTAATTGTTTTCTGTCTAACATCAGCCTACTCGATAGATTTTGAGACTTACTTCAGAATCTATTGATCAATTAAAATTAATTTTGATATCTATCATTCCTGAGGCTAATTTCGGTTGAGTTTTAGTTTTCTTACGAAAAGCAGAAGACAGTAGTCACAGGGACTAGTGAGTTGCCTGTGGGCAATACTTTTCTTCATCTCGTATGTTCCAAGGAAAAATCTTCACCAATATAAGAATGCTAAAGCATACAAGGGGTGGTACATGATCAGAATACACCGATTTAGCAAAATTGACTGAGGAACACCCCCGCATGTTAACGAAGGATCTACGCAGGCGCCTATCTTTCAGTGAGTGTTGGTAACTCTGTTGTCTCTTTCACTCAGACAGAGATCTAAGAAGCTCGTTCCGTGCTTGAGAGTGATTCATTTCGCAAAATCCCAGATCGTTACTACACTGCATGTAATCTGAAAAAATGACTGCAATATTCTCGAAACTTCGTGAGTAGCTTCATTTTGACGAATTTTTAACAAGGTATTACAAGACCTCTTTTCCATTAAAAAACGAAGTGGTATCGCCCCTCTTGGCGACGAGTGCCTTATTTTCACGTAAACTTCATACGAATTCGATATCTTGTTCCGTTTGGAAAGTTGAGGAATGTGATGAATATTTTACGATTAGTATTTGCAACTTTGTGTCTACCCAACACTTGGCCATTTATAATCGTTATTCGATTTATTAGCAATTCGATACTTGGAACAATGTTGCCACTTGCATTCGATCGGAATGAGTACATACAATTAATAGGATAGGGGTAGACTCAGGTGTCCTCACCGATTTGATGAAATTTTCAAGAAAGTTCAAGAACGTCCTCGAATGAATATAGATATCGAAAACGATGTGAAACTATTTTTTGTTAATAATTTTTTATGCTTAACCTACGTGATTTGTTGAAATTAGTAACTCACAATCAATAGTCTAGAGATTAATCAATGAAATGAATATTTACATTATTCCAATAATCTGTAGTTTCCTTCTGAAAATTGCTCAAATCTATAATAAAATTTCATTTGTTGTAATACAACAAATGGGTGAGGGTATACTTTTTCGATAGTTCCATTTGGTGCATAAAAAAATGTGAAATACTCTTCTGTTTTTTGAGTGGAAGACAAATATATAGTCGATAAGTTGATACTATTACCAAAGTAGTCCAGTCGAATTGTACATGAATTTGGCCGACTTCTATTCAACAGCCGTGTGAAATTGCCAATTTTATTGTTGGTAGTGTGGAACTCATAGAATATAGTGTGAAATTTGTGGGATCGCCAAGTGAAGACTTTTGGCCGAAAAAATCAGTTGAATGAACAAATGTCACTATTTTGATGTTATTATCTTTGGGATGAGATTCATCGAAAAATGTTTCCTAAGCAAAAATCACGTAGAATTATTAGTTTGGCGGTAAATCACTGTTAAACCACAATTTTTCAAAAAAATCATTATTGTATTCACGTAGTTTCTTTATAAAGAGCTGTTCTGAAACTCACACTAACTAGAAGAAACTGCCCTGAAGAGATATCGGTAATTTTTATCCAGCCATGTTATATAGTTTAGCAATAATGACCGATTTTCGTAAATCCGGGGTGTCGGTATAGCACTCGTTCCACAAGGCCAAGAAGGTGCAAAAAATTCAGGGTGATTCTTTTCAGCATGTACATTCAAGATTCAACTGAAAAGATAGGTTTTTGAAAAGAAAACATGTTTTTCGAGGATATAAAATTTTAGCTTGTAAACAAATATAAGTTACGCCTCAAATATTTGAGTTATTCAAAATGTTCTTCATTATTCTCATAGGTCTCAGTGAGACGTGTAATTGAAAAAAAGTCTCAATATCCTCATTACAAGCCGAGATACAATCATTTTTACGTTTGTTCAATTTATTACTATTTAAATTAACATTTTCGCGAATTTCAAGTTCGCGGGCATTCGTAATAGTGTTAGGCATAATATATGATATTATAGAAACCGTTTCGAGCATAAATCTTATGGCAGATCATGATTGCATTCGGTTTCTCGCGCGCGGAATATACGGATAGCGGCGTCGGTGCCGCTGGATGGCCTCGAGGGGGCTGCGTCGCGCCCCGCTACGCGGCTTCTCTCGGGCGTCTTTTTTAACTATTTCCATATACCCCCCAAAATGTGTCGGTAACAATTTCTTTTTAATTTTAGATAGATTTTTCTCTCGTATTCAAAATTATTCGTGAAAATCAATATTTTTCAATACGTACCCCAAAAAACTAATTTTTTAATTCAATTATGATGTATGTATGTATCTCGGCTTGTAATAAAGATATTGAGACTTTTTTTCAATCACGCGTTTCGCTAAGACCTATGAGAATCTTGAAGAACGTTTAGAATATTTCAAACAGTTGAGCCGTAACTTCTTATTGTTTATTAGGTAAACTTTTATATCCTCGAAACACATGTTTTTTTTTTGAAAAAATCTATTCTCCTCAGTTAAATCCTGAATGTACATGCTGAAAAGAACGGATGTACGAAAATCGGTCATTATTGCTCAACTATATAACATGACTGGATAAAACTTACCAATATCTCTTCAGGGCAGTTTCTTCTAGGTGGTGGCTGAATTTCAGAACGGTACTTTATAAACAAACCAAGTGAGTACAATAATACATTTTTTGGAAATTGTTGTTTAACAGTGATTCACTGCCAAACTTATGATTCTACGTGATTTTTGCATAGGACTTATATTGTAGATTTCATAACGATTCACATTTCTCATTGGAAACATTTTTCGATAAATCTCATTCCTGAGATAATTAATTACATCAAATTAGTGACATTTTTAATTTGAATATATTTTTTCCGACAAAAGTCGTCATTTCCCAATCCCACAAATTCCACACTATATTCTTTAAAGTCCAAACTACCTACAAAAAAAAATGTCGATTTGGCACGGCTGTTGAATAGAACTCATGTTTAAGTCTACTGGCCTAAATTAGCAGCAGCCAAAGGGGAGAAAATTATTTCACATTCTATTTGCGCACGACTCATCATAAAAACACAATGAAATATTTTTTCATTTTGAGAAAAACATTTGACATTTCATCTCTGTTGATAGGTAACGAAATATCAATTTCTAACTATACTACTAAATACCAACTAAGGTCGAGATTTTTAAATCAAAGCACGAAATTAATAAGGAATTGAAATACTGTTAATGCATATTACATGTAGATTAGTTATTTCATAAAATCACGTAAATACCCATAAATCCAGATGAAGTTGCCACTGTTCATGTAAGTGTGAACCTCAAATCGTATTTGTTTACAAAAATAATTTCCCATAGTGACTGATAAAAATTTTCGATATTTATATTCATTTTGAAACGTTTTTGTATTTAACTGAAAATTTCATCAGAATCGGTGGGGACAACGGATTGTACACCTCTACTCATATATTCAATGTATAAAAATACGTTTTTATCCTTTCCCTCGTATACGCGCGTTCGCGCGTTGCACTTTTCCAAGTCTACACCAACCTGTAGTAATCTTAGTATATTTCAAAAAGCGATCTGTGATAACTACAACAGTTTATTATCCAAGATCATGTAATGATGGTTATCAATAAACGAGCATTAACCGGGATACAAAATGAGTCAAAGGCGAGTGTTGTGCGAGTGTATTAATAACCAATAACACTCGTATAAACCATACGACACTCGCCTTTGGCTCATTTTGTATCCCGGTTGATGCTCGTTTATTGATAATCATTACATTAGAGTTGCATACGCTTTTTACACCCGATGAATGGTGAAGAATTACAAATATCAAATGTATTCTTGTAATAGGTGTCCCACTGATCTGGAAGTGAAAGAAATATCACCATTTATTCCATTATAGCAAGTCTAAATTGAGATAAATATTTCATTGGACATGCTGATTTCATTCTGAATCAAATTTTGAAATGTTGCCTTCCGCCACTGAGTTGGATATACTGTGAATGAAGAGAAAGTCGAAATAATTTTTGAAAGCTAAACAGTTGAAGAATTACCGTCACGATTTCATCATGTGAAAGAGACAACAAGGTTAACAGTACTCACACTTTAGAGCTATTGATGTTTGTAGCTAGATGCTAGCCTGACTAATGAATTTTGCCCACTTCATTAGGATTAATGTATCTACTATTCAGCAAGGTCTCACGTTTACATTTTCCCCAATCTATCGGAGAGTCAATTGATTGAAAGTGGATGCTCACGCATCTGAATTTTGGATTTTTTTGTCCGAAATTCTTTCAACGAAAATTCAACAATTTCGAACGAAAAATACACTAATTCAGATGCATGAGGATCCGCCCAATCCAGCACTACGGTCTCGCTCCATGGCTCGACTCGACATCGATGATACGTCTGAAATCATGATAACAGGAATTACATCTCTGTTTGTTCATGTAACTGTTCCACACAGAAATATGTGTATTGAATCTGATAGGCGTCTGCTGAAAGATCGCTTCGTGTTATCACTCCAGGAATAAGGTGAAATCATTTTTATCACAGCACAAGGGGCAAACTCTGCATAACATCAAACAAATACTGGAGGTTCTCAAGCGAAAATCTCTCACAATTTCAAAGTAAACAATCTATTTTTGATATTATGTGTATAGTCTTCACCTTACGAGTCTGGAATGACCGTCCCTGATAAACAAAAAACGGGCAAAGAAGTCATCGCTCGATTTTCATGAAATCGAGCGATGACCTCCAATTTACGAACGAAGGAGTGGGTATTTTGCCGGTTGAAACGCACTGCGAGACCTCATTCCAGAAATTTTTATAGAATCCTCGGCTAGATATACGCTTCTGCAAGATCTTTCGTCGACTTCGAAAAGCATCTTGACACTTGAGCGCAGCCCTCGAAATCCTCCAAGGACTACTTGACAAACGTATGTTCTTTGAAACTAATGTCCATCGTTCATCGAGTTTATTCTATAAGTAAACGTTAGGTCGATTTCTCCAAACGATGGAAACTAGTTTCGAGGTTCACACGTTTGTTTGGGTGGTACCCGGAAGATCCCAAACGCTGTGCTCTACTACAGATTCTTTCCGAAGTCTCTTTAGATCCCTCCAGAGGCGGAGTTCTGGCTGAGGAGTCGATGAAAATTTCCTGAATGAGGTCTTGACAGGACAGAGTTGACCACTGATCCTACTGAGGTGAATTTTTCAAGCTGGATCCCATAGAGAATCTAAAAAAATCGAAGATCCTAAAGACAAATCTTCGATTCTGTTTTAGGTTCTCTGTGGGATCCAGCTCGAAAAATTCACCTCAGTGGGATCAGTGGTCAACTCTCCTCCTGTAGGGGCTTCTACTTCAAAAGTAAAGGATGTTAGGTGCATCCTGATCATGCAACACCCTCCAGATGTGCTCACAGGATCCGCGCAGCTCTCTAACCCACACAAGACGCAGAAATGCGATGTCATATCGATATTTCTGGTCTTTTACCTCACTCCTCTTTCCGCACTGCTCGTTTGGTGTCGACCACGGAAATTTTCCGGAAAAAACGACTTGGTCTCAATAGAATCGTTTCGCTCGAGATTTCTCGCGAATCCGAGCTCATCCCGAGGGAATCCGAACGAGAAAAGAAGTAACTTTTACTTCTTTTCTGGTTCAAAATCCCTCCGGATGAGTTCGGATTCGCGCGAAGAGTCGACCGAAATGTTTCTGTTGCGACCAAGTCGTTTTTTTTTTTGGAATATGGTCCGTACAGGGTGCCCCAATTTCGTATATAACGATTTTTTATTCCTGGTTTTCAAAAGGCGGAATACTTTATTTCTCTTCTCAGAAAGAGCTGCGCGGATCCCGTGAACACCCTGTACGTAGCATATTTATATTGGTGAATAAATTCCCAAGGATTCAAGCATTGAGGCATCATGCGCCGTATAATTTTTGGATCACCCTTTGGGTGATTTCACAACAACTCGCCCTGAATTTTTTAAATTGGTAAAAATTCAAATGGAAGGATTGTCGAAAAAAAAGAATTAGTCTTCTCAGAAAAACAAAGGTGGGTGTGCAGTGAAAAGCAATATCGGATAACAAAAAATACTACAGTTTCCTGTACGATTTTCACCAACAATGCGGCTTTGTTAACCCATTTTGAGTAAGAATTGTACAGGGAACTGTGGTATTTTTGTTAAAAATGAATTTTCTCGAGTTTTGATACCAACTCACTTATTTTGAGCCGCTGAACACGAATCCAAGGTCGAAACGCGGTGGTTCCCCTAAGCTCCGAAGTTATGGCCCTTCAAATTTCGAAAAATCTTTGAATGCGCATCATTTTTGATACATTTTTTGAGGCTAGGTGCAGATTGAGGCGCGTATGGCGTGTGCGAGGTTAGGTGACACGAGAAAAACGACGATGTGAAGTAAACGATGAGACTGGAAATTTTGGTGTAGAAGTTGAAACTTTTCTTAGAGATCAATTACCCTAACACTAAACTGATATTTCTGCACTCGACCTGCGTTTTGCTAACAAGGTTAGCATCTTCAGGAGAATAAAATGGATACTACAATTTCCTTCTCCTGAAGATGCTGACCTTGTTAGCGAAACGCACGTCGAGTGCAAAAATATCAGTTTGGTATTAGGGTAATTGATATCTAAGAAAAGTTTCGACGATGGGAAGGTTATTTTATCAAGTTAGAGGAAGACGTTCTCTACAAAGTTCGCCCCACACGCGCTATACGCGTCTAAATTCGCGCCCTGCCCAAATCGTATAATCTCGCATCACATGCTATGCATTTTCTCTTTAACCTCCAAGTCGTATCAGGATTTTTGTTCGAGTTATTTTTCGAAAACTGATTATAATTCGGTAAAAGGTGTAGAAATTGTAATGTGTACCAAGACTACCCAACAACTTATAATAGTGTTTAAATGTCTGTTTTCAATTGTATATTTGCTGCAAAGAAGGCGAGACTCGACCTTTTTTCGAACTTTGAAGAGACATAAATTCGGAATGAATGGTAAGCGCCGCATTTTGATTTCGGATTCGTGTTCAGTGGCTCAAAATAAGCCTCTTTCGCATAATTTAAAAAAAAAATGTCACAATGAAATTGGGGGAGAAAAAAAATTAAAATCTTAATGTTACACATAATTTAAAAAGTCTCGCGGGACAAAATATATCTTGTGAATTTTTATTTATGAAAACGGCGGCTTCAGACTCATTATTTCTACCTGATTACAACGTTTTTCAAATATTGATCCCTTATTGCGCTTGAATGCTTTGATTGGGTAATTGCAATTCTTGAGAGTGCCACAGATAGCATATTTTCCATTTAAATTTTCCGCCGCCTTTTTGGACACGGTGGTTGAGTTTTCCCAAATTTGAGAAGAATCTGATATCTATTTGATAACTGTGGGCGAATGAATGATGTAGTTACCAATGTCGGTTCGAGCATCGAAATGTTTTCCCTCTTACATACCCTTGATCTCGAGGAATTTTTAGATTATCAACCGTTTCATACATGAAGGGCAATGGTTCGGACTTCCATTGCCTATATTATTAACTCTATTGAAACCTGTTGCTAAGAACGTAAGGATTAAAATACAAATCAAGTGAGAAAATCAAAATTATCGGTTAAGAATGACATTAGGGATTGATTGATCAAAGAAAACTAAATACTGTTGTTATAAAAAATCGAGATATCGAATATGAAATATAAGTCAAAAAAAAAAAATAACGAAATAATGTTCCTGTCACAATATTATTTATTTTTGACTCATATTTCATATTCGATATCTCGATTTTTTCTAACATGAGTATTTTTCTTCGATCAATCAATTCCTAATTTCGTTATTAACCAAAAATGTTATTTTGATTTGATTTTCTCACTTGATTTGTATTTAGCAACAAGTTTCAATAGAATCAATAATATAGACAATGGAAGTCCGAACCATTACCATATATTCAGCAAGGAACATTGTCAACCACTTTCCAGCAACCGTTTCATATATATTCAGGGTGAACATTTTTGGAACACTCTATATTCGAATCTGGTCATCTGGACTTAACAGGTTGGAAAGTCGGCCCCTCTCCAATCGGTTGGAGGAAAGTAAGCCTGTGAATAATTGCTCGTTTTCCAACTCAGAGAGAAGTTAGAGAGTCGAATATTCGTAAATACACTGGTTAACCTCTTCCAAGCCTCATTTTCCCGAAATGGAGATCGATACTCCATTATTCCATTCGGAGACAAGTCCATTTCCACAACTTGTAGATTGCCGTTAGTTCCGCAATATTGCGTCCGAACTTCCACTTGTCGCTTTTCCTCGCTTCTGCGAACTCTCGCAAGAAGAGAGAGGCCGACTTATTTTCGCAACACGTTCTTCCTCATTGACCTGAAACTGACGAGAGCGTTATGCTCGAGATTTCCTAGATGGGAGTTCGTAGTAGGCACAGATTGGCGATGTTTGTTTCACAGGTGAAGAGTTTCATGTGCGGCGATTAAAAGTTTCAGTTGAGCAGGAAGTTTGAAATTGCGGCGATATTAACGACTGGGTGATAGCTAGGCGAATAGTATGCCAGAGTTGGTAGAAGTTCTCTTGAAACTACAGTTCTCTTGTAGCGTTGTTCTCAAGAAGGTGAAATTCTGCAGATAGTTTTTCTCAGCTAATACCATCGGCTTTCGAATAGTATCCAACGATATTGAAGTTCGAAACAATCTCGTTTGAAGATTCCACAAATGGTGTCAGCAGTGGAATCTTTCCACAATTCATTGATGTTATCAGAAACGTCCTCTCGAAGTCATTGTCTCTTGATAAATGAGCGAAAAAGAAAGTCTTCTGTGAGTTTGGTAGGAATTCAAAAGTGTCATAACTATGAGCGGTTTTACGAAGTATTTGGTTTCCCTAACAATTCCTTACATTTTACAGATACAATCAGTCAATTATTCAGTACTGTCTATATGGCACCTGAACTCAATTAGTAGGATTAGGTATAGAAATTTTGCTGCAAAGTTTCCATTACCAACATACCCTATAGATCCTCCCTGTTAGGCGACTGAACCCCGGGGACGATGACAGAATCTTCTGTATCGCTGATATACCCCTTGTCACCAGTATAGTGCGTGGGGTAGAGCAAGAGGGGCGCTGCAGAAAAAGCTTCGAGGTTCCTGCGGGTAAAATGACCCTTCCAACTGTCTTGCGGATGTTTATCGAAAAGAATCGGCAAATACTCGTCGACAGGGACTAATCGAGACAAAGGATCACCTTCTAGGAGTTTTCTGGCTCCCTGTTGACTCAACGCGTAGCCCAGAGTCCAATACGAGTAGCCTGCTCTGACCAGGAGGTTGGAGCCCTCCACCCATGGCTCGTCGCTTTCTTGGAGACGTTTGCGGCCAAAGTATCTGGAAAATAAAAGGGAAACTTTATGTTTGAACTTATCAATAAAATCAATTATTATTATTAAATATTAGAAAAGTATACATGTGCACTTCGTGAGTTAGTAAAAAAGCGAACCTAGACTGCGATCCTAATATTTGGAGGAGAATAACAAGCAATATGGTGGTTTGATCATCGAAGCTAGGGAAACATATTCAGTGAATAAATCTTGGAGGGTTCCCATTCTTCCTGAAACAATAGTTCTTGCTTCGATTAATTGACTCGAGAATTACATATCCATGATAAAAACGCATCAGATAGAATCAATTGGGCTAATTTTCACCTCTTAAAAATTCGCGATTCGAGCAATCATTCTAAAAAAAATTTATGTGATGGCGGGAATGTTAACGTATTGGGATGCTACCACTTAAATATATTATCACTTTTATACGAATGAATTCCAACACTTTCAGTAATCAACCGTTTTGGTTTCATGAATGATGAACGTCAGATACCTTTTATATAACTGTTATAGAAACTGAACTTCATCATCTCTTAAAGGCCATTCAAGAAGAAGAATATGATCCACACTTCTCGGCAAATTGTTTGGTATTTGCAGTAAAAGATAAGATCTAGCAACCGTCAACGAGTGTCTGGCTTGTATCTCCACCGTTTTTTTTAATCAATAATTTGCTTTAATTCATTGCATGAAGGTTGTGTAGAAGTACACGATACTAAATTGCATAAACAATACAACATTGTTCTTACTAGATTGAATTATATTTTTCATCTCGTATACAGATTTCATTGACTGGCGAAATGAAAGTCCATTCCTATATTTTCAAAAAAAATCTTTTACTTACTGAATGAGTTCATATTTGGCGACCGTAAAAGGGTAGAGTAATGAAAAAGGCAAGAAGGCAATAACCGTTTACTGAGTATTCTTATAAAGTATGATAATGTTGATATTTAGGCACTAATGTCTGGTCAGAAAGAAGATGTTGTTCAGTCAGAAGCAGTTTTCCGTATGCTAGAGCCCAACTGCCGGTAGATTTTCAAGCACTAAACGAGAAGTGGTTTAACTTCATGTTGGAAGAAACAGATAGGGAATGGAATCAGTACCTCAATGCAAAGGAATCAATGGTTATATAATATGATGATATTCACGAATGACTGAGGAATATGAAGAAGAATCCCATTCAAGCATTTTTCCCTTGCTGCAGACGTTGGACAAGAAAGCAGGGCAGTAAACGTAGTCACAATATATCTACTTTGAAAATTTCAACGATTTGCAGTTGAAACTTTTCTTAAAGATCAATTACCCTAACACCAAACTGATATTTTTTGCATTCGACGCGCGTTTGGCTAACAAGGTTAGCATCTTCAGGAGAAGAGTATCCATTTTCTTCCCCTGAAGATACTAACCTTGTTAGCGAAACGGGCGTCGAGTGCAAAAAATATCAGTTTGGTGTTAGGGAAATTGATCTCTAAGAAAATTTTCAACTTTTACACCAAAGGTTCCAATCTCAACGTTTGATTCGCAGTTGATTCTGAGACTTCATTCATAACCCTTCTGTTCGGATAGATATTTCTGAGAATATCAAATTAAATCATTATCAATTGACTGATATGTTCCTTGTCAATCTGATATAATCATCAAACACTTCAGTTTTTGCACTCCCTGACAATAGGTAGTGATCGACATAAAAAAACATGTCTGCTTCTCTTGTTGCAGGTTCTCGTATTTTCGGGTCAAAAAAATAAATTTGGATTTGGAAGCGTTAATTTTGAAATAATGTGCGGGAGATTAATCGAATAATGTTTTCAGAAAATCATTAATTAGATCTGAAACTCGAGAGGTTTATTAAGTTGGTAAGCTCACAAACAACTGGGTATCATCTGCATATTGATGCATGGAACAGTTCGCAAGAAAATCTCCGAAATCAAATAAATATATAGAAAGTATTAACAAACCAAGTATGAAGCCTTATGTGGGGCTCTCCGAATCATCCTAGGAGTTGGCTAAAAACATTGTTATGATATAAACATATCGTTAACGGTTCTTCAGATAATATGAACTCATGGCTATATCCCGGCATCTAAATATTTTCTGTGCTTCATGGAAGTAAACGTGGCAAAAGCCTCAAAACCCACTCGGTTATTATTGAGTGCTGTAGCCCACTGACAGTATCAAAATTTGTAATGAATTATCCTCTGTCACCATTATTTATCGACCCCTTGATGTCCTCTCGAATACAATATTCACACGGCTTTCATTACCTAATGAGTCAACAGCCTTTCATTTATTATTCTAATTCCAACTGGTGATATCCATCCGTCCTTACCTTGATTCTCGAATCAACGTGTTGAATCGCTGCAATGCGATAATTGGTCTGGAAAATCCGAGTCTGCTTTAGTCTAATTTGATTCGATATAAGGGCAAGACCGGAAAGCTCGACTCCGAACATTTGATCTTTCGCGAGTGGATAAATCAAATCATTTGACGAGACGGGGTCCTCGAGAGAGATTTAGTGAGGAAAATAATGATTCGGAAAGCTATGCAGTCTCGATTTTTCATCGTGGAATGCGCCATTAAGATTGATTTTGAATTTTTCATACAATATACGTTGAATTTTCCTTTCTCTGGTCATCAGACATGATTTATCAGAAGAATAAGAAACTAACAAGTGGATATCTATGGGAAATTCGAACAAATAAGAACTGGTAGAATGAATCATTTCATTCATTTCGATAGAGGCTCCTAAGAGCACTGTGTGAAACCTTGTCAAATTCAGTGATAGTTATCATTAAACTAATGCGTGACTTGTGTATCATTCGATCATTCGGGATATCTTATAAGTCTTAGTTCATACGAAAGGAAGAATGATTAAGAAAGTTCTTATGTTTTCTTCCGAGAAAAATTTACCAGAAGAAATTTTTTAATGTGTTGGTTGAAGTTGCGCGCATCTGAACAACAACTTTCCAAACAACAAAAATGTAAAAAAAGAATATCAAGTGTGCAGATTTTCTGAGAACCGTAAACACACTGACCTTAAGACTAAAACTCATCTGAAAAAAATTATGTGAAACATGTCCTTGGGTTCATTGTAATATGCTTGATGTAACGAAAACAAAATATTATGGATGATTAGGAACTTAGGAATTATTTTTTGGTTTTCTTCTTCTCCGAATCGAAAAACATAGATTACAACTTCTATGGAAGAAGTAAAATCAAGAAATCCACAAACACTAATTGTTTATAAATATGTGTATATTATTCAAAATACTATTGCTTTATTTACAAAAAAGGCAGAAAGAGATCCATCTGAAACAGCCAAGTACTATCCTGCGTAGAAATCAATTTTTCTTCAATTTGTATATCTTGCATAAGAAAATTGAATCAGAGATAACAACATACATATCTCAACAAAGATCTACACAAAGCAAAATAGAGAGCTATTTGTGAAATAATCTCAATCGCCGGATTTCATTCCATCCCGCACAAGATCTCGTACCTATCAACAGAGAGTGTTGGGATTTTTTTTATTTTGCCTTTTTCATAAACATGTGCTGACTTGCCGTGTTCCATAATTCTCAGGATGAGACAGTATTCAAGTAAGAAGTAATCGAAGGCACTAAGAAGGCTCACAATGCCAGAACACGTTCTAAAAATGTCCAAATGATATACTTTCAAATCGGTTTGGTATTGGTGCTATCGATAAAACCTTCAGTTCTGGTTCAGTCGATCAAAATGCATAGCTTTCTATAACTTTCAAAACTTTGCTTCCAGCCATATGTTTTCCTGTACAATAATTTCAAATAAAATTCATCGACCTGCGATATCGGTATTGCATGAAATTAATTCTACAAACAGATTCTTGAAGGAGATGAAATTTCCAATGAAGGAGTTCATATAACCGAAACTCTACCACTTGGATAAAACATTTCAATACCGTAGTGAAAGAAGAGTTCCGCACAACGCTTGCCAATCCATCACACCACAATAAAATGATCGTAACACGTACGAAAGAAATCATTGTAAAAATTCAAAAAGATCATTATGCCATCCAGACACCGGAAGGAACAATATGTCGTTGGATTTGTTTTTCTATCGATTTGTATTGAAATAAAGGATCAACGAATTCCAAAAAAGAATAATTGGTTATATTTGATACCATATTTTCAATAAAACTGTTGTTCACTTTCCATTTTGACTTGGAGAAGAAAATGACGAAACAATAAGCTTCCCAAGGGTTTCCTTCTTGATTTTATAGAAAAAATTATCAAGTTCTTTTAGCTTAGTGTGTCGAAATTCCAATATTTTTTACGAACAATGGAATTATTGAGGAAATTGCAATACTCAACAAGAGAATAGGTATTATCTTTATCTGTTTTTTGTTCAGTCAATACAACGAAATATATTCCGAAAATCCGTATCAAAAAGATTCTATGACTTTCCACAGTTGTAATAGTTGACAATTGCCCTATAAATTTTGTATATTTCATCAGTTGAATAAACTACCTCACCGTACACCGTTAAAATTATTTCAAAACAATTGTTCGTGACTGCCACTAATATTCACCTGAATTCCAAACCGCCAACATTTATCTCCGAAATGCATGAGCCCCGGGCGAAGGTAGTTCAAACGAACTCACAATAGTTCGAATTAACCCACAGTAGTTTTACTGTTTTCGATAACAACACTACGTTGAATTACACTAACTGGCTGCCCTAGAGCCCGGCGCTATCTCGACATCGAGCAAGCTGGATACCTGAATCTGTTAGGTGAACGTAACAAATGAACGGCTATTTATACGCTAGCTGTCGGGGATCCCCCTGGGTCTCCACTCGAAGATAAAGTAGATGTACAAAACGACTTTTAAGAGCTGTTTATTGGTGTGATGCGAGGGGTTCCCCTGAGTACCTGCTACAAGAGATTCTCCACCGGGGAATAATGCTACAATCTAATGTACAGATTGTACAGGGATATTGGAATAAAATTATCTTCGAACGTTGATAGTCATCGAAATATTATGTATGTAAGTTGGTTGCGTAAAACAGCTTGAGGTATCATTATACCTTGGACATAAAGTAACTGGCCACCAATCACAATAGACTAATAAGAATACTGGTGTTCTTGAATTGTTATTCTTTTTATATTGTCCGTGTCAACACAAAAGAGCCGGAACTTTCGAAAACAACTACCTCCCTGATTGATGTTTCGAAAGATGTTGAATTGAATGAAAGTTACTTGTATTTCAATTCTTACAGGAAATTCAGTGACGAAACAAATAACACCTTCTAGGAATGAACTTCAACACAATGAACACATATAATAGGTGTTTTTTTATATTAGTATACTCCACAGAGATTGCTGGGCATACGTGTTTTCAGTTCTGTGCCAAGATGGATTGGACAAGCCAAGGTTGAGTGGAAGAGCAATTTCCATGGTGATTCGTCACTATTGAAATTGAACTCCGCCTTTAATTTTCTTCCAAAGTTGAATATGATATATATTCCTTTTTCACTTAAATGACTGTACCGTTGAAAAATAAGAAAATAATAAAGACGATATTATTATTATTATTATACTTGGTATACAATGATATATATATATATATATATATATATATATATATATATATATATATATATATATATATATATATATTGATGAATGAAAAGTGATTCAGCGACCATCTCTTCATATAGGCAGGAGGGCAGCTGTTTCAGATAGACCATCTCTTTCTTTTCGTTATTGAATCGAACACATACCAATTATTACGCTATAAGGTAGACACGATTAAATTTCCACAAAATTTATTGTCTTCGCGACATGTTTCGATACACTGTGTTTAGAAACATTCGCTTGATAAAGATACAGTGTATCGAAACATGTCGCGAAGACAATAAATTTTGTGGAAATTCAATCGTGTCTACCTTATAGCGTAATAACTATGGATTTCCATCAAGTAAAGGCCACCTCAATCCAAAACATACCAATTATATACATGTACGTTTCAGACAGTTTCTGGGATTTGTTGGTGTTACTTCTTTCATAGAATTTCCATTTAACTGTTGTTTTCCAAGAATTTCGTTCATTCCTTTGTTCAGACAAAAGAAGGGAAGTTTATGTTACAGTTTCCAGAACTTTCTGAATAAATCTCCACTATGCATGGTGATTTTCTCGAATCGAATAAAAAGTCCATTAATTTGACAGGCGACAGTGAGATTACGGAACCGTTCCGTCTCTCCATGCGTTCGGTCTCCCAAAGTTTGGAAACCCCACGCACTCTGATGAAACAAAAGGATTTTCGCACGGAAAGTTGATGTACGTATACTCTACTTACAACTATTATCATTATATCACGCTCAAGTTGCGTCAAGGTTGCGATATGGTGTATGTGTGTGGGGTGACTCTACACTAGCTTCAGATGTGTTTATTGTACAGAAAAGAATTATTCGTATAGTAGCAGGAGTTCCTACTGCATTTTCTTGTAGGGATATATTTCGAAAATTCAGAATTTTAACCTTATCCTGTATGTATATTTTTGAACTCTCAATGTATGTTTTTAAAAATAAGAATAGATTTCCCGAAAATGGAAGTATTCACAATGTGAACACTAGACAGAAACGTGATCTCCATATACCGTTTCGTCAATATAAAACTACATTAAACTGTCCATCAGTGGTAGGTCCTACTATTTTTAATGAACTTCCAAGGTATTTGAAATGTATAACAAACCTCAATGAATTCAATAACACGCTGAAGAATTATTTGATTGAGATTATTTGATTTTATATTTTGCAAGAATTTTACGATACGTAATATGTAAGTGTGTCTGTGCTGTATTTTATTTTATTATGATATTGCTGTTATTTTATCAACAAAGGTATTGGTCATACTGTGAATTTTGTGCCACGGCTTTATGTGTACTTTGACGATTCCAATACATATTACCTGTGTCTAATGGAAAATGAATATTATTATTATTATTATATTACTTGTCACACTTCTGTTGGTCTGGCCTACATAGGTTCTGTGGCAATCGGAGCATGGAATTTCATATATATCCTGGGAGTCATTGGCAATTTTGTCCTTAGGGGACCGCAGGAATGTGGAAATTTGATTGTTGGCGGTTAATATCGTTTTCATGTCCTATTTTATCAGAATTCGACAATTTTGTCAGTACCACCTTCAATGAAGGGGAAGGAAGGCTTTATATGGGGAACGTTGTTTTCTTATGGACCACTGAGACCAGATGGAGGAGTTTGTTGACGACAGAAGGGTCTGTCAATCTGATAGACTGTGAGTCTGTGAATCCATCTTGAAGAAGGTCTGATTTGAGTTGGGTCAGCTGTTGGGGTTTGTGCGTGTTGGTTTCTTGTAGTCTTGTAGACCTTATAGGTGGAACAGTTGCTGGATATATATATATATATATATATATATATATTGTCGTGTCCCGTCTACTCCTTCCCTATAACGAGCTCACCCCCTCCCTTTTATAATATCGTGTGTGGAAAATCTTCTCCTCCCTTTTTTTTTTCTTCCTGACTCCTAATCCAAAAATTTCCTCTTCTCCCCCCCCCATTTTTATTTTTTTCTCTCGTTTCTTTATTTTTTTTTTTTATAACACCTTTTTTTATTTTTTTTTTAAATTTTTTAAAAATCCAAAAATCCCAAAAAAAAAAAAAAACAAAAAAATATACTTCATTGAAAAATTCTCGGTGGAAACACCTCTGAAGGACCCTCCTCCCTTGTAATATTTCTATTTTTATTTTGGGAAGATGAAAAAAAAAAAATTATTCTCCTTTCTCTTCTTTTTTTTTTTCTCTCCTTTCTCCCCCTTTTTTTTTCTTTTTTTTCCTTTTTTCTCCTTTTTTTTTTTTTTTTTTTTTTTTTTTCTTTTTTTTTTTTCTTTTTTAATATATATATATATATATATATGTGTGTGTGTGTGTGTGTGTATGGACACGATGTAGAACATCTGCTTGAAAAGCTCAAGTTCCTGGAACAGGTTACATTGTTACGACATTAAGAAACAAGGCCCCAAGAATCTGATCCGCTCCATGAGAAGCATCAGTATTCTGGGCCACAAATAGATAATACTCATGTACATAAAATTAACGACGACCTGGCAAAAAAAATAGAATGGGGTAACATGAACTTGGTGGAATTTAATGCTACGAAAATCCAGGCATGTCTCTTCTCAAGAAAAGCCGATTTATCATCATCAAATATTCAGATGTCAGGAGTAACTGTTCCTACAAAATTAAGTATCGCGATGCTAGGAATTACGATCAGTGATAAATTCTCATGGGAAAACCATATGAGATTGATCGCTAAAAGTGCTTCCCACAAACTTGGATTTCTGTTTCGTGCGAAGGAATACTTCACTTCTCGTCAGCTTCTAATGATCTACAAGGCTCAGATACGACCTGTCATAGAATACAGTTCGGCACCAAAACATTCATCGAGCCTTCTCGATTCTATTCAGAGAAAGACAATTCGTCTTATTGGTGATTCTTCGCTCACAGACTCGCTCACTTCATTTGAACCTCGAATCGAGGGTCTGAGACTTGTCTCTCTTCTATAGATACTTTCACGGTCGATGCACTTCCGAATTGTTATCAATCGTTTCCCCCTTGAGAAACGGATGACTCGACGAGTACAGAATTCCCACCCCTTTGTTGTGAATTTGGAAACCTGTCAAACCTCTCTTGCTCAGGGATCTTTTGTCAATAGCACAGCTGAGCTTTGGAATTCCTTGCCAAAAGAGGTTTCTCCTGAGGCTCACAAATTTCAGCAACTCAAAGTAAATGTTAATTCGCATTTCCTGTCCCTTGATTCACGCGGTGTTCTTTGAACATTACAGGGCTTCCCTTTCGTGTGAATCTGCATATAAAAAAAACAATAGATCTCACAGGTCGAATTAATGAGAGGCTTAATGCTTGAGCGACCGCCTACAATCTTCAATCTACAAATAAGAGGCACTTCCAGCATCCAGTATGGCTGAACCCAGTAGTAGGATATCTATCACTTCCATTTAGTCATGTTTGAAGGAGATTCAAACAATGCAGCTCCAAAGGAAAGGTAGATTTCCCACCGCTTGTGGATGTAACTAGTGCATCTCCTGTTGCATTCGGGTATATTCATTCCAAATCACAAACTAGCAATAATTATCCCCCATTTTATCAATCGAATTATCTATTCATTGAATTGAGAATATTGCAAAGGTGAAGTGAATCAATACTTACACGAACTATCTTCCAGTCTTTATACTTAGAACCGTAGATTTTCTATGGTGCTCAGTTATTCAGTTATATATCTGGGCGTGTTTTCATGATCCAACATCTGTTTTCAGGTTAAATGATATTGAGTACGTCTATCTAGGTTTCATTGTTTTGTGTTCATTACTGTGAATAGGGTGTTAGTGAAATAACACTCTTTTGTTCTGACCCCATCCCCCCAAAATTTACCTTCTCCTTCAAATTTTGGGTTCGGTTGTGGAATTGGGACCGCGCGTTGCCTCCCTTTCGCCCCCGGGGGGGGCGCCCCTCCCTTTTTTTGTTGTTTTTTCTTTTTGGGGGTTTTTTTTTTTTTTGATTTCGCGGTGGAATGGGTGGAATTTTTTTTGTTTCCTTCCGGGGGGGTTTTTTATTGGATTTTTAAAAAGTTTTTGGGGGGGAGGAGGGGGGGGAGGGGGGGAAAAAAACTTGAAAAATTTTGTTTGTTTTTTTTTTTTCCCCTTTTTTCCTTTCCCCCCTTTTTTTTTTTGAACTGTTTTTTTTTTTTTTTAAAGGTTTTTTTAATGGTTTTTTTTTTTTTTTTTGGTTGGGGTTTTTTTGTTTTTTTGGGGGGGGGGGGGATTTTTTTTTTTAGGTTTGTGGGTAAGCTTTTCTTCGGTTATTTGTTGGCGGGGTGTGGTTTTTTTTGTGGGGATTTTTGGTGTTGTAGAGGAGGGTGGTTTGTTTGGTTTTGGGGGGTTGTTTTGTTGGGGGGGGGGGGAAAAAAAAAGAAAAAAGTTTAGGGGTATTTCCTTTTTTTTTTTTTTTCTTTTTTTTTTCCCCCTTTTTTCTTTTTTTTTTTCTTTTTTTTCTTTTTCTTTCCCTCCTCTCTCTTTCTTTTTTTTTTTTTCTCTTCCTTCCTTCTTTCCCTCCCCTTTTGCCGTTTTTTTTTTCCTCCCCCTTTTTTCTCCCCTTTTTTTTTGGGGGTGGGGGGGGGGGGGAGGGGGTGTACATCTCCGTACGTACGAGTCTAAGGAGCTTGTTAATCATTACGTAATGTAGAGCCCACTAACTGCATCAAAATTTGAAATGCGTTCCCTTTTGTCAGCATTCATTATTGCACCCCTGACGCCCTCTTGAATACAATATTCACACGGCTTCCATTACCTAATGAGTCAACAGTCTCTCGCATACTATTCGAATTCCAACTGTTGACATTCATCCGTCCTTACCTTGATTCTCGGATTAACGTGTTGAATCGATAATTGGTCTGGAAAATCCAAGTCTGCTTTAGTCTAATTTGATTCGATATAAGGGCAAGACCGGAAAGCTCGACTCCGAACATTTGATCTTTCGCGAGTGGAGAAATCAAATTATCTGACGAGACGCGGTCTTCCAGAGGGATTTAGTGAGGAAAATAATGAGTCGGGAGGCTATGCAGTCTCGATTATATTTATCGTGGGACGCGCCATTGAGACTGATTCTGAATTTTTCATTCGGTTTCTTATGTACAATCGATCTTCTCTTTGGTCATTATACATGAATTATCAGTAACATTTCCTCCCCATACAGAAAAAGTAGTTCACAATGAAACTATTGGAATAGCATGAGCGAATATCTATCTATAGATAACTAAAATGAATTAAAATTGGTAGAATGAATTATTTCATTCATTTTAATGAAGGCTCCTACCTAAGAGCACTGTATGAAACCTATTCAATTTCAGTTATAAATATCATTAAAGTGAGACGTGACTATTTTATCATTCAATTATACAGGATATCCTATAAGTCGTGGTTCATACAAAAAGAAGAATGATCAAAGAAGTTCTTATATTGTCTCCCCAAGAAAGATTCACTGGAAGAAACTTTTCAATGTGTGCGCATCTAAATTGCAACTTCAAACAGCAGCACTCTGTGTAACCTAGTCAATTTCAGTTATAGTTATCACGACTATTTCATCGTTCGATTATACAGGTCGTTGTTCATACAAAAGGAAGAATGATCAAAAAGATCTTATATTTTCTCCCCAAGAAAGATTCACTGGAAGATTTGTTTTCAATGTGAAGTTACGCGCATCTGAACTACAACTTCACAAACAACAGAAATGTGAAAAGAAACAAGTATACAGATTTTCTGAAAACCGTAAACACACTGACATGGAGACTGAAAATCATCTGAAAAAAGTGAGTAAAAATGTCCTTGGATTTATTGCAATATGCTTGATGTAACGAAAATATGGTATTGTGAATAATTAGAAACTTGGTTATTTTTGTGGAGAAAATGAAGTTTGAGAAATTGTTACGTTGAACTACTCTAACTGGCTGGCTTACATCCAAGCACTATCTCAACATCGAGCAAGCTGGATGCCAAAATCTGTTAGGTGAACGTAACCAATTAACGGCTATTTATACGCTAGCTTTCGGGGATCCCCCTAGGGTCTCCACTCGAAGATAAAGTACATGTACACAACTACTATGAAGAGCTGTTCATTGGTGCGATACGAGGGATTCCCCTGAGTACCTCTTACAAAAAAATTATTCCCCGGGGGAACAACGGTACAAATAATTCTATAGGGACACTGGAATAAAATTGGCTTCGAACGTTGATGGTCATAATAGACCAAGAGCCCGTGTCACTATTTTTGGTAGTGATAAGTTTACGCCCATCGACCACTGAAACTTGTATTATCGATGTCGACGATGCTACAGAGACTCTCGCCATACATGATTTCCGGGGCGAAGTTAGGGTAGGGGGCTGACCGATCTGTATAAAAAAAGTGAGCAAAATTTGTCGTAAGTTTACGACTGAGAACATTGGGAAAGCAAAGATTTCAGGAAAATAATCCGACGCTCGCTCATTGTCAGTCGCCTACATCGTGGCGTTCACCCGCTACAACCCTCGAAATATGTATAAAAAAAACAACAACAAAGAAAAGCCAGTTTACAACTGACAGTGGGGCAGATCTTACCATTAGCATTCTAATGACACAAATTTCGCAGGCCAGCCTTATTCAATGGGGCGGAAGGGCGCTGGGCCCACCTGTTTCGGAAGAATTTTTAAGTATTTTTTTATGATAAGCTTACATTTCAAAATTTAGGGGCAAATAATCTATTATGCATAAATCAAGAATCTATTACCGTCAGTCACGTACCACGTGGCAAAAAGAAACTGGGCCCTTGAAAAGGTGCAAAAATATTCAGGTATACTTCAATATTATAAGTTTATGCTTAAAAAATTCACACGACGTTAGTTGTACCACCTTCATCAAGAACCTGTCACCTATAATCATGTAAAGTGTGGCAAAGGCCCGATAAAAATTGAAAACATGTGTCATTTCAGTGGAAATACGCTTCAAGCATTGTATATATGTATAAAGGGTGACCTGAAATTACATAGATAATTTTCAACTACAGGAAGAGTTGAGAAAGTTCACCCACAAACATGTGTCCAGAAATGGTCCCTTAGGGAGTTATGGCCATTTAAAGGCGTGCCCAAGATGAAGGCCCAATATGTTAAAATTCTACCTAAATGAGCTACAGCCATTTGAATGTGCAACTTTCGGGATGGCTTTAATCTGAAATCTCCGAAACGGTACTTTACAAAAAAATTAAATTCCTAGAATTGATAATCCTTTTTATCACGGATGAAAAGTATTAACATTCCTTTCAAGATTCCATTCAGAGGTGGGTCAAACCCCAACTTTTTTCGCATGTATTTTTTTTGAGGTTTCGATCGCAGATTATTGAATTCTACAGTTTTCTACACAAAAATGTATTCTTGTTCAATTTGGATAGGGCGAATCACTTTCATGTAAAATCAATTCGAAAACGATCTCGCACGACTAAAACCAAAATAATGCTTGATTAAATCATCAGAAGTAACGATATCGAATGAAAAAAAATTGATAACAACTGAATAGCGCTAACAACAAAAAACTGAAGCGTACATTTGTACCACGAATTTTCCAGATTATAATTTCATTGATATCCAAACCGTTGGAAGTTAAAAAAAAAAACTCAAAATTTGACCTTTATCTCCCTCATTAGCAACATTTTATATGAGCATGTTGAGTCAAATTGTTATATTTTGAAGTGAGGAATCTGCCATTTCTATATTTCCATTCTGTATGTTATATGGTAAAACACGATTAAATTTCTAAATACATCTATACTAATCATGATTACATAGTGCATGATTCAAAAACTTATCATTTTCAAATTCTTTGGCGATAAACAGCTTCTTCCCAAATTGGTCAGTTGACCTGCTTCTGGGACTCTCAGAAGGCACAGATGTTCCTGGAATGCAGAGATACTTCTTGGAAAACAATATTAGTATCATTACATTTACCAAAAATATCATTACCATAACATAAATTCAAATATTACTGCTAACATGCTGCTAACGGTCTTGTTAGAACATTAAATATAGTTCTACAGCCATTATATAAGTGTGTACGTATTTCGGTAAAATAATCGATTCAAGAGTCGATATAGATGAAGCAGATGATGTTGACAGAGGCGTTAAAAAAAGCATAGCGTATAACTCACCCGGAAAGCTCATTTCTCACTCGTACGCTTTGCGACAGTATGAAATGATTATAATTCCATGTTCTTTGAACAATATACTATATGATGTTGTGGCATGCGTCCTATTTTAGCGATTGACAAGGCTTCATTTATACTAGGAACAACTGAGAGACGTATATTCACATGCTTACGTTGTAACTACATTTATGATTGTCACTCATAAACATTTCATAGAGGGTACGGACATTCGGAAATTGCAAGTAATCTCTGAATATACAGTTCAGGGTGCTTCGCGCGACGCTGCATTTGTTGGCTGACAACATTCCACCGATACATGAGATGACTGACACATGAATTGATCGATCCAGCAGAGTCCACTTCAGGTATGTTTCGAAGAGTCAGTCGTCAAATTACTCTATTGAAAAATTTAGGGCCGATGTTTCAAGAATTGTCATATTATACCTGCACTTCGCAAATGCAAGAAACTTGTCAGTTTAGCTACCAAGTGAGCTTTATTCATACAATAAATAGCTGAGAAAGGTGTTTTCATATTCACGTACTTACGTTGTACCTAAATGTTTGATTGTCAGTCACAAACATAGGATTCTTATGATAAAAATGTAGCCAAGCTTTATAGAGCGCTATTCCAGGAACTTGTTTTTACGAAGGGCAATATTTGCACCCCTTGTTTGATGACTGTTGATTGCATTTTTCAATTGGACAATTGAAATCGAACATTATTGTGAAGGAATCAGTCGTGAGCTTATCATAAAAAATAACTTACAAATTCTTCCGAAACTGGTGGGCCCAGCGACCTTCCGCCCCATTAAATAAGGCTGGCCTGCGAAATTCATGTCATTAAAATGCTAATGGTAAGATCTGCCCCACTGTCAGTTGTAAACTGGCTTTTCTTTGTTGTTGTTTTTTTTATACATATTTCGAAGGTTGTAACGGGTGAACGCCACGATGTAGGCGACTGACAATAAGCGAGCGTCGGATTATTTTCCTGAAATCTTTGCTTTCCCAATATTCTCAGTCGTAAACTTACGACAAATTTTGCTCACTTTTTTTATACAGATCGGTCTGCCCCCTACCCTAATTTCGCCCCGGAAATCATGTATGGCGAGAATCTCTGTAGCATCGTCGACATCGATAATACAAGTTTCAGTGGTCGATGGGCGTAAACTTATCACTACCAAAAATAGTGACACGGGCTCTTGGTCTATAATATTATTATGTATGTAAGTTGGGTGCGTAAAACGGCTTGAAGTCTCATTTTGCCATTTGACAATGAGTACCTGGCCACCAATCATTGTAGACTAATGATAATAGTGGTGTTTTTGAACTGTTATTCTCTTTTTATTGCCCGAGTCAACACAGAAGAGTCGGCACTTTCGAAAACAAGAAAGGCTATCTAGAACAACTACCTTCCTGCTTGATGTTTCGAAAGATGTTGAATTAAATCAAAGTTACTTGTTTTTTAATTTTCACAGGAAATTCAACGGAACTTATACAGACATACATCTGTTGAAAATGAGGTAATAAAGGTATTTTCTTCGTGTACTAGGTATACAAATTGATAAATGAAAAGTTGGAGCTTTTTCTAAAGATTAATCACCCTAACATCAAACTGATATTTTTGCACTCGACGCGCGTTTCGCTAACAAGGTTAGCATCTGAATTACAAAAGTTCTTATACATTACAACAGTTTCTTGGTCATCCAAACTATAAATTAGAAAATACAGAAAAGTCAGGAATTTACGAAATCAGTTGTCAAGATTGCAACAGCAAATACATTAGCCAGAGCCGACGAGCTTTCAAAACCCAGTTCAAGGAGCACTTTGCACACATGAAATATGGAAGGGTAGAAAAATCTGGTGTCGCTTAACACGCTCTAGACCAGTGGTTCCCAACCAGTGGTCCGTGGACCACCAGTGGTCCGCAGAAAACAAAATATGGTCCGCGAATGATTTCAAATTTAGCGGGTGTCATTTTTCATGAACTCAATATCGGAATATTTTGAGAAACATAATCTCATGTGGAATAAAATCGTTGCCCTCTGTACTGATGGTGCTCCTGCAATGTTGAGATTACGTTCCGGGCTGGCGACGTTATTGAAACAGAAAAATCATAAGGTAATAACAACGCACTGTATCATACATCGCTAGGGGTTAGCTTCTAATACTCTTCCTGAATGCCTTACTGATACACTGAAAATGACCATAAAAGTTGTGAATGGTATTAAAAGCACCCTAAATACACGCCTTTTTGAAAAATTATTCACTGAAATGGACTCAGACCATGAAGCACTTCTCTTTCACACAGAATTTTGATGGCTATCGAAAGGTAATTTGTTGGGAAGATTATGAACTGAGAGCAGAGGTTGAGATTTTTCTGGTTAACAAAATTATTAATGATTTGTTAAAACAGTTTACTAATCCGGCATGTCAAATTAATTTGGCTTATCCTGTGGATATTTTCACACACTTAAATCGAATATACAACTGCAAGGTTCCGGAAATAAACAATTAGAAAACGTGGCAAATATATTTTATATTTTTGAAGAAAAACTTCGCGCTTTTATTTGCAAACTCCAGGTGTGGTTAGGTAAATGTGAAGAAAATAATTATTCTGCGTTTGCCACGTTAAAAGCACTCGTGGAAAAAAAACAGTATGACACTATTAAAGCAAATATACAAAAAAATATCAGGACTCATTTACAAATGTTGATGGATGAATTCAATCGTTACTTTCCAGAATATACCGAAGAATCTAAAGTTGATCAAAAACTGATTCGTAACACCTTTAGTACGGACGCTGGAGAAGTTACTGAAGAAAGCCAGGAAGAACTCATTGAATTCCAAAATGACAGAAACTGCAAGGATGCTTCTGAATTGAATTCACTTGAGTCGTTTTGGTGTAAAAAGACAATTTCTTATAATAAACTTCGAGAAATCGCGATATTTTATGATTTTTTCAACAACTTATTTATGTGAACAAGGATTTTCTGCTTTATTGGTAATTGAGAACAAGGAGAGGAATCGTTTGAAAATAAGTGATGATTTGCGTGTAGCTTTGAGCAACTCGTGAAGAAGATGCAAACTCAGAAATCACTTCGATACAAAATCACAGAAATTTATCCAAAACATATTATTATTTCTTGTTTTGTAATATCCTATTGAGTTGCTAATTAAAGTTACGATTTGATTATTACAGTATATCTTTATTACCTACGATGTACTTATAAATACACCACATGTATGTCATTCATAGTGGTCCCTGCTAACAAGAATAATATAAAAGTGGTCCCGGACTAGGAAAAGGTTGGGAACCCCTGCTCTAGACAGTGACCACAAAATTGGTGAAAGCAATGTGAAACTTATAAAGCATGTGGATGACACAAGGCTACTCGATGCATGTGAGAGTAACAGCAAAATGTAAAAACAGCATGAATGGTGGCAAGGGACCTATCCCTTCCAGCCCACTTTTTAATGAATTATTGAGAGAGTAATCAGAATATCAGTAATAACAGACGAAGTCCATGTCGGACAAAATCGTTCCAGGTAGTGGCTGCACTAGTTTATTATCGAGTGATTCATTATAATAATCAGCAGTAACAAACTAGGTAAATATACAGCTAACCCTCGTCTTAAGATTTAGTATCAATTTTCTTCTCCTGAAGATGCTAGCTTTGTTAGCAAAACGCGCGTCGAGTGCAAAAATATGGTTTGGTGTTAGGGCAATTGATCTATGGAAAAAGTTACAACTTTAACACTAAAGGTTCCAACCTCATTGTTTGAATAAAAAGTGACTTAGTGACCATCTCTTCATATAGGCAGGAGAGTAGCTGTTTCGGATAGACTGTTCCTTTCTTTCCGTAAATGAATCAAACATATACTAATTATATATACGTACATTTCAGAAAGTTTTTGGAATTTGTTGATGTTACTTCTTTCATAAAAGTTTCTGTAACTTATGTTTTCCAAGAATTTCGTTTATTCCTATGTTCAGACATAAACAGGGAAGTTCACGGAACGGTTTCCAGAACTTCCTGAATAAATCTCCACTATGCACGGTGATTTTCTCGAATCAAATGAAAAGTCCATTAATTTGACAGGCGGCGATGACATTACGGATTCGTTGCGTCCCTCTAAGCGGTCATTATATCTCACACAGTTTGAAATCCCCACGCACCCTGATAAATCAAAAGGATACACCCATACGCAACCTGTTTATTTAGGGTTTCCGGTTCACCTTGACATGTCTACCACGAAGTAAAAAAATTGAATGCCAGCAACATTCAGCGAGAACTAAGAATTGAAGGATGATCAGACGTCTGTATTATTTATGTTCTGTGATGGATTATGGCAGTCGTCGCGAGTTTATCCGCGACCAAGGCAGTTTTTCACAACCGTCAATGTCTTTAGGTTAATCATATATCCGGATTATATTCTATAAATTTGTTCGATATAAGTTGTTTGATTGATGTACAAAAAATGTAGTAGGAAAAAGTTCAATGGATTTAATGTCTAGGGCGACATAAAGGCAGAGGAGCAGTCATTCAACCAAACAATTGTCAGAATATTTTTGAAAAAATTTTATATCTCACCGAGCCCTAGAAGATTTGTTCCCTTTCCATATTAATTAGGACAAGAAAAAGCAGGAATAAGTTACTTCAATTCCGTTGTGTTCATAAACTATATACCTGTTCTACTTTTCTCCAATGACAGTTCAATCACCCCAATTTGAATTAGACTTCAAGGCAGGTTGAATGAAATAGATTCTTCGTTTCAATGGCATTCAAAGGTTTTGTTGCTTCCATGCCTAATTCATTTAAATTTACTTCCACTTATCATGTGTTCTCGGGTTAGGATATTACACTTACAGAATATGTTGGTGTGTGGAAATGAGTTTCAATAGTTTGCCGACTTTGACTGATGCACTTTTTGTTACAATTCTTTCCATCATCCATAAGAGATTATTACGCACTGTTTGACGTCATTATTTTGTGAGGGATCAATATTTGTTCCATAGCTTTCTGGGTTTGTAACCTACCACAATCTGAAAAAATAAGAATTAATATTGAAATCTATTCAAGTATAGAAGGCAGATTTTTAATCTACCCCGAAAAGTAGCTGCGTCTATTGAAAAACAGTTCTTTTTGGATAGAACAAGTCCAATTAGTCAGCAACTTCTCCTATAACTCAAATTTTGCTTATCAAAAAAATAATAAGAACTAATATATTGTTACGATTTATCCTTGGAAAATCTCAATTCTGACAACACTGTTACGATTTTCCTCTGGGTTCGTCGATTAAAACACCAAACAACACTAAACTCCTTTTATTATAACTCGCTCTCACAAAACAATACAACACAATCACTTAAATCGTTCTGATAACTTTCCAATGTTCGCCACTAAACTCTCTGTACTAAAAATTCTATACTCCAACTCCTTGCACTTAGCAATAACAAAACTCTCTCCACTTAGCTCTACTAAACTCGCTCCACTTAGCTCTGAATACAAATTCTCTCCCCGCAGCGAAACCTGTCCCATATATATATATATATATCTGCGTGCCAATCGAGAATCGTCGAGAGAAGCCCCGATGACGCGTCTCGAATTCTCCAGGCGGCATAACGGTTTCTAGGAAAATGACGTCCGCTACTACGCGATTCCCCATCTGCGTTTACGATCTGGTCAGGACCAGCGCTAGGACGTAACATTAACCCCCTCTCAATTTTGATCGTCCCGATCAAACAATATCTCTTCATTCCCATTGTAACATTTTAGCCTCTCTAGGTGTACGACTTTCATTTTTGTTCTAGGCCTACGTTGAACCCTGTACAGCAAATCATTTATCCTGCGACGAGGTTTGTACAGCCACACCAGATCTCCATCTTGAAATCTGCCAGTATTTGTCTTCCGATAGTACCGCGCCTTCCTCCAGTCAATACGCTCTGGCATCTCTTGTTGTTTACTTCTTGATGGTTGTTGAATCGATTGGACTTGGCCAATGTTGACTTTCTGTTTGACCAAGTCAGCCCTTCCAGTTGCTTTCATCTCGAAGATGTCACTTGTACTTCCAACGCGACACCTGGCGGCTCTTACAAGGATGGCTTTTTCTGACTTCACCCGGACTTGTCCGGAATCCGATGGCTGCACGCTGCATTCAGGGACTTTATTCTCTGTTACACGAGCTACTTCTTTCGACAATGCAGGGATTCTCGCAGTTTTCAATAATCGCAGTTTGGCAGGTTTCGTCCTTTCCATTGGAGTTGTAAGGGCAAATTCTTCTTCTCCGAACCTTATGGTCTTTTGCTCATTGTCGAATGAAATTCCATGGTCACTGATCAAGTCCATTCCGAGTATGACTTCATCTTCTATGTCTGCGACGTAAACTGTACCTGTGATAGTGAGTCGCCCAAGAATCAACATAATTTCAGCCTCTCCTCGAATAGGTGCGTTTTCACCAGTGACTGTCCGAATCGCGACGTTGGATGAAATAGGCTTTACGTTTCCAGGCCGAAGGATGTCGCTGCGTACCAAGGAAACTGCAGCACCGGTGTCTATGGTGCACATTACATCCATTTTATTCAATTTCCCTGGAATGGTGAGGCTCTCAGATGTTCTTTTCAGCCTGTTAATACAGATGACCCTCCGTGACCTTGACCTCGCAGGTGATTGCGAACTTGTCGGCGTCCTGACAGGTGCCTTGGATTTTGGTGGCATTCTCACCTTACAATCTTTCATGAAATGCCCTGATCTTCCACATCTATAACATTTATTCTGTATCATTCTCTTCCAGCAGTCTTTTATAAAATGCCCCGGCCTTCTACAGCTATAGCAGATCCTCTGCGACATTTTCACCCAACAGTCCTTTATAAGATGTCCTGGTTTTCCATATCTATAGCACGTTCTCTTCTTCTGGGTGCTCATACCACTTATCATTGATTTGATTTCTCCCAGAACCTTCTCGACTGAACTATTCGCTGTTCCGGTTCTTCTATTGAAACTGCTCGCACTTTCGGCCTCGACGCGTTGAAGGCCGCCTCCACTTCCAGCAAACGTACCAAGGCATCGCTACTCCTTTTGAAACTTGTAAGTCGCAGAGTTCTTTGGATTTCTGGGTCTCTAAGTCCGTCAATGAATATCTGCACAGCCAACTGCTCCTTGAAATCTCCGGGTGCATCTGGGTACGCCAGCTGGATTAGGCGTCGAACATCTGCCTCAAATTCTTGCAGACTCTCACCTGATTTTTGTGTGCGAGTCTTCATTTGGGCCCGGTACAGCTGTTCTCGGTGTTGATCGCCATACCTCAACTCCAGTGCAGAAATCAGGTCCTGATATTGCTTCTGCTGTTCTATGGGTATCGTTTGTAATATACCCAAAGCTGGCCCTCTCAAAGCTACTATTAGTGCCGTAGCTTTTTCTTCGTCGCCATATCCATTAGTTTCTGCCGCAGCCTCAAATTGTCGACGGTACCAAGACGACTGACCATCAAAAGTCGGTGGTTTCACGGAAATTCCTGATGTGGCAACACTGTCTCGGCGATCTCGATTCTCGAGAAGAGCTATCTGTTTTTCTAGACCTCTCATTTCATTTTTTATTTCATTTCTCATCTCATTTCTCATATCATCTCGCACTATATCCACTTTCTTATTAAATTCATCGTCGATTTTCTTGACGTCTTCCTTCAGTTCTTCTTTTAGTTTTTCCACTCGTACTTCAGTTGTATGTAACACATGCTCGAATAACTTGTCTTGATGTTCTCAAACTTTCTGGAAGTCTGCTTTCCATTGTTTTTCTATTAGAACTAATTCATTCTTTTGTTCTTCTTCTCGTTCTATTTTTTCACGTTCTCGTTCTATTTTTTCACATTCTCGTTCTTTTCTCTGTTCTTCGAGAATCTTCTGGAGTGTTTCTTCCCGTTCTTTCTTTTCATTTTCTAGAATTTTCTGGAGTGTTTCTTCTCTATCTCTCTTTTCATCTTCTCGTTCTTTCTTTTCATTTTCGAGAATTTTCCTGAGCGATTCTTCTCGTTCTCGTTTTTCCTCCTGCCGTCGCTTTTCCGCCAATTCTTTTTCCTCCAGCCGTCGCTTTTCATCTTCCTGTCGTCGCTTTTCCTCTAATTCTTTCTCCTCCAGCCGACGCTTTTCATCTTCTTGTCGTCGTCTTTCCCAATCCGCAAATTGGTTTTGCATAAATTTCAACATATCCTCTATCGTATCGTAAGATGTACTTCTCGTATTAACCATAAATTGTTTTTATTAACCAGCAAAAATTCCACTTCCGACACCACTGTTACGATTTATCCTTGGAAAATCTCAATTCTGACAACACTGTTACGATTTTCCTCTGGGTTCGTCGATTAAAACACCAAACAACACTAAACTCCTTTTATTATAACTCGCTCTCACAAAACAATACAACACAATCACTTAAATCGCTCTGATAACTTTCCAATGTTCGCCACTAAACTCTCTGTACTAAAAATTCTATACTCCAACTCCTTGCACTTAGCAATAACAAAACTCTCTCCACTTAGCTCTACTAAACTTGCTCCACTTAGCTCTGAATACAAATTCTCTCCCCGCAGCGAAACCTGTCCCATATATTTATATATATATATATATATATATATATATATATATATATATATATGTATATATATATATATATATGTATATATATATATATATACATATATATATATATATATATATATATATATATATATATCTGCGTGCCAATCGAGAATCGTCGAGAGAAGCCCCGATGACGCGTCTCGAATTCTCCAGGCGGCATAACGGTTTCTAGGAAGATGAAGTCCGCTACTACGCGATTCCCCATCTGCGTTTACGATCTGGTCAGGACCGGCGCTAGGACGTAACAATATATATATATATATATATATATATATATATATATATATATGAAAATACTTATCGTTAACGTTTCGGAAATTAAATCCGCTTCCGTTCTCAAAACTTATAAGCAAATTCCTGTTCAAATGCAAATTTCTCTTGTAGGCAATATTTGTATTGACATTCGTCATATATTTCAAATTTGTTGTATCCAAAAAGAACTGTTTTTCAATAGACGTAGCAACTTTTCGGGGTAGATTAAAAATCTGCCCTTCTACACTTGTGAAGATTTCAATATCAATTCTTATTTTTTCAGATTGTGGTAGGTTACAAACCCAGAAATCGGAACAAATTATTACGTATATTCCCATTTTCATTACCAAGACAGAAAAATACATTTAGAAAAAGTATTTTTGTGAAGGAAATGAAGTTTGAGGGTCTATTTTTGGCTTTCTTTCTTTTTTTTTTTTTTCTTCTGCTAATGAAAAAATAAATAAACCTTCGGAAAAAGTAAAATCAAAGAGTTATGCAAACATTTCCAAATAAACAATTTGTGACTAGCCTGCCTCCAGTATTAGCCTGTTGAGTGATATTTACAAGATACCCCTTATTTTTGCTTTGTTGTGAACAACGTTCCTACAAATGCTCCGTATATAAAGTGAGTAAAAAAGAGTGGCTTCTTCGTGAATCGGTGTCAGTCACGCCATAGAGGCAAGAAGGCTGTTTCAGATATACTCTATCTTCCTTCTAGTGAATACATCAAACGTCTAAGAATGATGTACACGTGCCTATATCAACAGATAATTGAGTGAAAAATTCCATTGCTCCCATAGAACTTTTGTTTTCACACTTCCAGTTTACCTAAACCTAGGGTTAAGATGCCAAGTGGCAATGATCTTCTTAACTCTCATTCAGTCATCTTTCAAGAGAATTCGAACAATGTAGTCAGAAAGGAAAGGTTTTTCCACCGCTTCTAGAATAGATATAACTAGTACATCGTTCCCTGGCAGAGTTGTATTGCTTGGATTCTTAACCTACCTTACTATGACAAAATTAGAATTATTATTGGAATCTATACAAGTGTAGAGGAGCAGATTTCAAATCTCTCCTTCTGAATGGAACACGTTCTATTAGTAGCAACTTCTCGTATTTCTCAAATTTGCCTATCAATGAAATACAACAATTTTCATCAGAATACTTATATTCGGCGTTTCGGAAACCAAATCCGTTTCCGTTTTCAAAAATCTTCCACAAATATTCTCTATCAGAGCCCAGATTCTATTTCACGAATTCGAATATCGAATTGTTTAGAATATTTTTGGTATAGCGCATGCTACAGTCACAGTCTGAGCTACTCGACAATCGAATTCGTGAAATAGAACGGGTCGTCTTGCTACGTCGAATTCTTCCTACGGCGAATTCTTCCTACGGCGAACTATGGGGTGTATGGATCATCATCGGAAACGTTCGTGTTCTGATGACGTCAGTGGAGGGGATGACATTCGCCGTAGGAAGAATTCGACGTAGGAAGAATTCGACGTAGGAAGAATTCGCCGTAGGAATACGCACCCAAATAGAATCTGAGGGCTGATTCGTTTCCTTGTAAATGTCAAAAATTCAAGATATAACATATGTCCTTCAAGAGTGGTAGTCAGGCGCGATCCATATCAATCGAACTGTTTGCTATGCAAGCATCCACATACAGCATGATGAAAGCAGACTCCTTCAACTTTCGTTTCCATTCTACTGACACTCAAATGATAGCAAGAGAGGGGAATAGCAGGAAACAAAAGTTGGCCTGGCTGGCACTCTTGAAAGACATGCCAAATCTCAAATGTTTGACATTCACAAGAGAGCGAATCTGAAAAAAAATATTTGTGAAAGATATTTGAAGACGAAAACGGATTTGGTTTCCGAAACGTCAAAGAAAAGTATTTCGAAAAATAATAGTTGTATCTTATTCCTAGTCATATTTGAGAGATACGAGAAGTTGATGACTAATAGAACTTATTCCATTCAGAAGGAAGTGTTTTTCAATTAACACAGCAACTTATCGGGTTAGACTAAAAATTTGCCGTTCTACACTTTTTCAGATTTCAATGTTAATTTCTTTTTTCAGATTGTGGTGGGTTAAGATCGCAAAAAGATGAAAAGATTGCATATATTTTCATTCCGAATCACATACTAGCAAAAATTATTCCTGATCATACTAATCAGATTATGAAACGAATATTCTATTTATTGTAATAAGAACATTTCGAAGGTAAAGTGAAATAATATCATTACGAAACCTTCTTCCAGTCTTTATACTGGGATCTTTGATGCTTATTTTATTCAGTCATATCTTGTCGTACTTCCGTTTTCCTGTTTTGAGAGTAAATTAATAACGAGTGAGTTGATCTACGCTGCCTTGTTTTGTTTTCATTACTGTAAATTGTAATCATCTTCGTAGGTATGTGTCGTAGGAACTTGTTTGATTCAATATAGTCGCTATCAAATTAAGATGATTCAGTAGGCGATTGCCGGGGGGCTGGGGAAACTTTATATTTCATGAATTCTAAATGTTCTGGCATTAGAAGACTTGTTTGCAACGAAAATGTTTGCCTGGAAATTTCAGCCTATCGGATGCTTACATTTTGACATGTTGCTGTAACAACAAGCTGATTTATTCAAAAAACACTGGCTATAGAGTGGTCAGCATTTTCTCGAAAAATATTTGTATATATATTTGTATATATTTTTGTGTTAATCTCGAATCTTCATTCTATTAAAAAGGAAGAAATATTATATATTGGAATTCATTTCTATTGAATTTTCAATTTGCACTACTTTTCACGAGACCCAAATGTCAACAAGAGAATTGACTATAGTTCTCTTGATTTTGATTTGTCCCTCAGGGTTATATCGTTATTTTAAATGGAATATTCATTATAATAAAATAAGCTTGAATGACATTGATCGGAATGGGTTTAACTGCCCTTTCTCGAACACGGGGATTATACTCAAAAACTTCGATAATTGTGGACTGTATTTCTTCTAGATTGCTGGGTTTCAGAATAATTTAACGCTGAACCAATTTCATTAAACCAATATTTTCAAATACCATTAACAGCGACTGAATCATAGGACACAGGTAAGAATTAGGCTTTGGCAATTGCTTCTCATGCGATAGTCAGTGGAAAATCTACTTACAAGACAACAGGATATTCATTCATCAAAAACACAAAATGCACAATGCCTTACTGGTTGTTAATGATTACGGAAAATTCACTATTTTTACTAATAAATTGAAGAAGTACAAACGCCGACAATTACTCGAGCGTCGTGGATCTGACAGAAAAGTAAACAAACTCAGATATCAATTGTCTTCATATAAAAATGTCAATTACATCAACTGAGCGCGCTCAGGGACGGCTCGAATATAATTTGAATTGGAAATGAATAATTGATAAACTACATAATAAACTTGTTGGAAGCTGTGATTCCAACAGACATCCATTGTTTCCTTGGGCATCTCAGAAAGGAAAAATAGGTGTTTGAGATGAACAAGAAACTTGTCACTTCACAGCATTTTCATAACATACAAATATATTATTTATTTGCATGCATTATTATATACTTTTGTCCTAGTTTACAGTGATATGAAAAAAATATTCCTTTAAGATTATTATTTCAATCTTTTTTCGAAATGAAATTACAAATGGTTATGATTTACCAATAAATATTACCTATTATTTTTCCCAACAAATGCTTGATTTCCCTTATACTATAAAAGAATGTACTGAGCAAAAATTTGTGTCATCAATGAAATGTTTCTCCTCTTTATGTATATTAAAGCATCAGGATATCAAATTGGTGTCCCTCAAATACCCCAAATATCGGTTTTCTTCTTCTAAAGATGCCAACCTTGTTAGCGAAACGCACGTTGAGTGCAAATCAGTTTGGTGTTGGAGTGAATGATCTCTACAAAAAGTTTGGCGGTTGGTTCATTTCAACTACGAAACCGTTGAAGATGGCTTGGAGCTGCAGTCGGTAGCTGAGCTACGCACATCAAGCCCGTATCACCGAATATATCGACGATGTTCATTTTATGTTCGCTGTTCAATCAATATAGAAAATTAAATTTTTCGCAGTGAAATTTCATCAATTGAATTGAAAAATCATGCCAATGGCTTTAAGCCACAATTGAGAGTAATCTTTTGAACTTGAGTTATGGTATATTTTTAAAAAATTAGTAGCAAGGATAGGACGGACAAACAAAATTACTTTTTGTAAAAGGCCTCACGTTGTCATTACTTAATATGCAGAAAATTTGAAGAAAGAACTAGATGAAATGCTAACTTAGAGTTATTGAACTATAAAATTGCCCTCATTTTCCTCGAGTGCTTCTTGTCAAAAAGAAAAACAATGAATACAGGATGTGTTTTGACGGCCGTCCACTCAATGCAATAAAATGCGACATTTATTCACGTTCGATCGTAGAGAGAATTTTAGCTTCACTTAGAGATGGCATGTATATATCCTCAATAGATTTGGCAGATACCGCTAAGTCCAGAATGCAGACAAAAAACTGCTTTTAGTG
This sequence comes from Zygogramma bicolorata, assembly GCA_032362365.1. Taxonomy (NCBI): domain Eukaryota; kingdom Metazoa; phylum Arthropoda; class Insecta; order Coleoptera; family Chrysomelidae; genus Zygogramma; species Zygogramma bicolorata. The sequence continues at coordinate 187,655 of JAVJAQ010000612.1, forward strand.
TTTTGGAAAACGTCAGTTCCAATTTGTTACTATGCCTTTCGGTCTTTCTGATGCTGTGCAGATGCAACAGCGTCTTGTAGATGTTCTTAAGAATCAAAAGTATTTTTGTATATAGACGATATAATCGTAACTGCATCAACTTTTGAGGAAGATATTAATTTATTGAATACCTACTACATATCTTCCATCAATTCTGTTAAAGGATGTTTATGCAGAATTTCAAGTAGATTGGACCAAGGCATCACGTTGTCCCATACAAACTTTGCCCCCAATTTTCACCCCCTCTGGAGTCAAATTCAAAAAAACATATTTGATCGAATGGCTACGTCATACAAAGACACCCCCTCCAAGATTCAAATCTCTACAAATAGCGGTTTCGGCTCTGCGTTGATTCATCCCCAGAACAACTTTCTACATCTTTTCGACTGGCGATGAATTTCAATAAAATACGAAACACGTCTTCAATCAGTTCTGTGAAAAAATGTTTATGGAAAATCTGAAGTAGATTTGCCCAAGACATCACGTTGTCTGGAATGTCAGAGAACCTTTTCTTGTCGAATGCCTGCGTCATACAAAGAATACACCCTCCAAGTTTCAGGTCTCTACGATCAACGGTTTGAGCTGTGCGTTGATCCGTCAATTAGTTAGTCAGAACAAAGCATTTTGAATGTATAGATTAACAAAAAAAATAGTGATTCATATATAAAAACTAGCTATACTTTTTTGTAGACTAGAGATGGTGAATATTATGTTCCTCTGTACCGAACTGTTCAATCAGCGCACAACGTTTAAGCATCACATCTCGCCCGCTTTTCTCCGAATTGAGTTACATATACTATTTTTTCTCACTAAATTCTTTGTTCAATCATACCCCCGACTAACAAAGTCAAAAACAAACCTCTTCATAATATTTGAATAGATAGTGAGGGAGAAGCTTTTGGAAGCAAATTTAACAATGAATCTAGACAAGTGTGAGAAGAGAACATCCCTTGAATTGTTAGGTTTTATTGAATATTCCAATTCTATTCGTAATCATCCTAAGAAAATCACAAGCATGGTTGTGGGAGGAAGACTATGAAGCCATTCCAAATTCTTCTCCACTAACCTGAATCAATTGATTCCGTAGTTGAAAGACTGCAAATAACGTATGTAGAGATTGTGATCACCTTCGAGGTGACACATTATCCGCTAGGCTTGTAAACAACACCTGTCTTCTCCCAATTTGTTGGTTTATTTCGGGAAGGTAGTGACAGCAGAGGCTCATGAAAGTCTGACGTTTGTTACAGCATGTATTCAAGTGCAGTATAATGTAAACTATCCGGAAAATTCAACCTTTATCATTTTCATCAATTGCCAACTCTTGAGCTGATCTGCCTCACTGTGCTTCGATAGAACACGAAATATAAACAACAATGATTCATAATGCTGTGGCAGCTGCTAAACTCAACAGGATTTATTCTACCATTGTAATGTTCCGATATTCCTGAACAGTACTGTCCAGCTAATTCAGTGGTTCCGATTTAACTGACATTCACTGGCAATTATTTCGCGCCAATTTTCGAGGTGCCCTGTTAGAGACTGAAAAGTTACTGGTGCTACTGCTGCAGAAGTGGTCATGTAGTCCCAGTATTCGTCAAATTGAGTTGTGAGGTTGTGTTCGAATAAACGTCAACGGATAACAGATTAAATTTGTTTTCAGATCATTGCAATTGCAAAATTATCAAAAATGTTTCGATTTGTACTGGATGATATTTGGGTACAAGTTGGTACTGAATTGAAATAAATCCAGCAGATCAATAAAATCTGCGGGAACCCCATTTTTCGAGATTGCAAGCCTTACTCGCACTTACCGGAAATGTTGTTTGAAAATCTTAGGGGTGTGAAAACCTATACTACATTTTGAATGTACCCTTCTATTCTTGGTATCTTTTCTATGCGACCTCTAATTTTGTCGAGGATTATAATTTCAGTCATTATATACTCTAAAGACTCATTATCAGAGCTTGAGCTCTCTGAATTTTCTATTTCTGTATCGCTATTGCTTAATATTTCTTCCAATATTTAATTCATTTTGAAATAAGATAGGGTACGTCACACCTGTCACCGCTGACAGTTCCGGGTGTCCGATGGTGATCCGTTCCGATATCATCAGCAGTAGATTATTATCACTGCAAAGAGCGTTCCGAAAATACTTACTGTGGCCAGTAATACCAGCAATATCGGAACATGACACATGTTGAACAATTTTTGTTCCTGAGTGTTATTGATTCTGATTTCCATTGTGTATACTAATTTACTTTATTGAAACCAGTTGCAATTCAATAAGATTAAAAATTGAATCATCTTGAACTTTGGATATTTATACATAAATGATCCAATATATAACAATATAAATATGAAACATTTCAAAAACAATGACTTCAAAATATGAAGTATAAAAATCTGCTCCGGATAAAAAAATCTACGTTGTGTAATCAAGAATCTTCCTGTTCGTTAAATTGAATATATGCCTTGCTACTTATAAGAGGGAATAGGAGACACCAGGGCATCATTGAACTTATGCCATGTTCTTGCAAAATGGCCACTATATGCAGTACCGCAGTGTGTGGAGATTGCGTAAAGGTTAAAGCGATAGGAAGCTGAATTATTCGCCGTATAATTACGCATGTCCAAGCCTCCGAGGAAAAACTCAACAGTATCAGTCAATTTTCCTCTTCTATCTGCTGGAGAGAATCGTTTCAAATGAATCACTAATAGGAAACTTGTGGATCGAACAAATTCGTGCACTTTCGTCTTCTTTTGAATTTAGAACAGCTTGGTTTTTCGTCACTATCCAATGTTTCTCTACTTGTGGAAGCATCCAAACGTTGAATTGAAACATAAAATCACGGATGAATGGAATTGAATTCCACTGTGATGTAAATGAATATATAACTCTCAAACTTAGAAAATCAATCAAATCTCAAATGAAGGAATATGAATCAATGTCATGAATGTACTCACTACATTTCGATCGCTGGTTTCGACATTTATTCATATTGATTCATATTTCCCCATTTGAATATTGTTTGATTTCACTATTTTTATATTCAATATTCCAATGCTTTATCACAATATCAATTTTTCAAAAATAGAAACATATCTGTTTTGCATTTGTTATATACGTTCGCATTGAACACAAAGTACTATAGTTTCCTTTGTGATTTTCACTGACACTGTAGTATTTTGTGTAGAATATGGATTTTCATCAGGAAACAACCAGTTCAATTAAACATTCGCATTGATATCATACTTACACCAAGTCCCAACCAGGTATCCTCCTTACTTCGGACATGACATTTTGAACTTTCAACCGAAAATAAGGCTCGAATCGTATGTCGTCCTCGAGGACTAGAGTGGCATCATATCCCCTTTTTACAATCTACAAAGAAATAACTATAAGAACTCGGAGTTGCGTGAAAGCTACTTGTCTTTTACCTCGTTCCATACAGTGAAGTGGCTCATGAAGCAACCAATTTCTCCTAGAGTCATCGGCCTGAAAAATTGAAAAAGTTGCGTGATATCAGTTTACGATGTCGCGACTGAAAGCTTTCACGGCGATCAACAATTTAGTGTAATATGTAGAGGAATATCACGAGATACCCTGATAGGATGGATTACGAAAGTGGGTAGTACTCTAAGAACTCTCTCTTAAAATGCTCAATCGGCAAAAATAGGAAATACGCAAAGGAAGAAAGAAAATCAAAAATATGTTTCGCGAATCGATACAATGTATTTTATCAAGGGAAGGATGAAAAAATAATATTCTTTGGTAAAAGCTCCAAAAATAGGGCATACGGTAATATCTCGGATTCGGAGAAGAATAAAAGTGAGAGGGATGATGAGTGATAAAGGGATTAAGTGATGGTGGGTGGGGAAAGTATAAAAGTGATAGTGGGGGGGAGAAGGAGAAGGGAGAAGGGGGGTGATATGTGAACTTAGTTGTTAGTGAAGAAGGGAAAAGGGGGAAAAAGGGAGAGGGGGGGGGGGGGAGGGGGGGGGGGGGGAAGGAGGTGGGGGGGGGGTGGGGGGGGGGGGGGGGGGAGAAATTATTGTTAGTAAGTGTGTTGGGTGTGGTTTGTTTGTGGGGGGTGTGGTTTGTGTTGTGGTGGGGGGGGGTGGGGTTGGGAGGGGGGGGGGGGGGGGGGGGGGGGGTGGGTTGTTTTTTGTTTTTATTTGGTGGGGTGGGGGTGTGGGTGGGGGGGGGGTGGTGTGGGTGGGTGGGGGGTGTGTTGGGGGGGGTTGGTCCTTTTTTTTTTTTATCTCCTTTTTTTTTTTTTTTTTTTTTTTTTTTTTTTTTTTTTTTGTTTTCCTTTTTCATATTGTTTTTTTTTTTTTTTCTTCTTCTTTAATTTTGTGAATAGGAAAAGGTGGGGCCCCCCGGTTGGAGGAAAAGGAAAAAAAATTATAAAGTTTTTCATATTCTGGAAGTGGTGAAAGAGAAGGAGTTTCCGTTTTGGGAAAAAGAAAAGTAAGGGGGGGAAGAGGGGAGAGGGAGGGGGTGGGGAGGGTGAGAAAGAAAAAGAAAAGAAGAAAGAAGGAAGGAGGAGGAAGGGGGGGGTGGAGATTGGGGTTGTGGTCTTGAGGGTAGGTAGGGGGGGGGGGGGGAGGGAAGCCAAACGGAGGACGCGTGCGGGGAGGATGGAAGGGGAAAGAAAAGAATAAATATTATTCAATCAATTTTTGGAGGGATGGGGGGGAGGTGGGGGAATCGAGATAGGGCTGTGGGGAGGGGGGGGGGGGAGGGGGGGGATTTGTTTGGATTGTGTGGGGGGGATGGGGAAAAAAAAAAAAAATAATTGGTATGGGGTGAGAGAGGTGTGAGTTGTATAGTTCTTCTTTGTTGTGTTTAGTTGATAAGGAGGGGGGAAGGGGGTTCGGAGATATGATTATTTATCGGTGGTGATATGGGGGGGTGGGGGTGGTGTTGGGTTATGTGGGGGGAGGAGGTGGGGGGGGGTGGGGAGGTTAGGGTTTGTGTGTTGTATGTGGTGTCGGAGGCAGGGGGGGTGGGGGGGGTGGGGTGGGGTGGGGGGGGTGGGGGGAAAGTGGAGTAGAGTGGTGAGGTGAGGTGGATTGGAGAGGGGGGGGGAGGGTATAGAGTTTTGGGGAGGGGAGTAGAGGTTGTGGGGGGTTGTGTGAGTATTCTTCCTTTCGTTGTGGTAGTGGGGTTCTCTCGGGTAGAGGAGAGGGCAGGGGTATAAAAAAGAGTAGAAGTGGTGTCGTGGTTATCCTTGGTGTCGTTGGTGTTTTTTTTCTTTTCGAGGTGTCGGTTTTTTTTTTTCTTCGGTTTATCGTGTGGGTGGGTGTGGGGTTCGTGAATTTGAGGCATCCAGTCGGTTATCTGATATCTGAACCAGTCTTCAGAAAGTAGTCTTAGTGAAGTAGGTACAGATGGTATATCATGCCTAGAGTCGCATATTCTATATGGAGTAGGCTCTACGGAGCGTTTGACACTTTTAATTAGTTGTTTTACACAAGAAGACATAGAGTAGGATAAAATCCATATCAATTGAATAAAGAAGTAACTGGACAACGAAATCATATTGAACTTTCAAATTCATCAAATAACATGATACATTCAATCGAAAAATTCACAATCTTATGTAATGATTATTCAAAACACAATTATTAGGGATAATCACTAGAGAATACTTTTTTCGTTAGGCCAATATTGATTCTTACGCTATAAGGTAGACACGATTAAATTTCCACAAAATTTATTGTCTTCGCGACATGTTTCGGTACCCTGTACCTTTATCAAGCGAATGTATTTAAACACTAAATTATTCTTCGCTAAAAGCTCCTTAAATATATCAGGGCCTACTCTAATTATCTATGATTCCTAGAATAATACCACTGACAATGATGATGATTCCTAACTGATGCTGATAACTGATACTGATTCCTAATAATAATTATGATATCGGACCATAGTTACTACTTATTGATTGAATAAGTTCAACAAAGGGGAACTATTGAGATCCAATTGATCATTTAGCAAACAATTTGAATTTTTTAATTTATTGATTTCCAAAAATTCTAAATAATTAAGTCTAATGCCCTTATTTTCAACATGCAGAATTTCGAAATTTTTATCGAAGTCATGGCCTTCCTCCAAAATATGATTGGCATATGATGAATGAGTTGTTTTCCTTTCATAATTCATACGATGTTCACGTATGCGGTTTTTGAATACGTGAACATCGTATGAATTATGAAAGGAAAACAACTCATTCATCATATGCCAATCATATTTTGGAGGAAGGCCATGACTTCGATAAAAATTTCGAAATTCTGCATGTTGAAAATAAGGGCATTAGACTTAATTATTTAGAATTTTTGGAAATCAATAAATTAAAAAATTCAAATTGTTTGCTAAATGATCAATTGGATCTCAATAGTTCCCCTTTGTTGAACTTATTCAATCAATAAGTAGTAACTATGGTCCGATATCATAATTATTATTAGGAATCAGTATCAGTTATCAGCATCAGTTAGGAATCATCATCATTGTCAGTGGTATTATTCTAGGAATCATAGATAATTAGAGTAGGCCCTGATATATTTAAGGAGCTTTTAGCGAAGAATAATTTAGTGTTTAAATACATTCGCTTGATAAAGGTACAGTGTACCGAAACATGTCGCGAAGACAATAAATTTTGTGGAAATTTAATCGTGTCTACCTTATAGCGTAATAACTATGGATTTCCATCAAGTAAAGGCCACCTCAGTCCAATATTGATTCCTTCGATATACATTTTTGTGTGAATACCTATCAAACCCTAAATTTCATTTTTTGCCGAAAGGAGGGTAACCCTTCCAAAATATTTGAGTACCAAGAAATGCTAACCGTTTGAGAAATAACGTCGAGAAGATATTCTTGTTCATTAACTGAATTAAAATATAATTCCACAAGACTAGAACACCATGTATAATTCACTTTTCCTTGTTGATGCTTTCATAAAAATCACACTCACCTTTTGTGATAAGGGTCTACGAATTCCGGCATGAACTTAATACCCTCTAAGAAGCTTTCATTCAGCGATCTGAAACAAGGATAAATCCAGTTAAGCCAGAAATAACAACACCCCAGTTGAACGCGAAATAATGTAAGTGATGTTTGGACAGGTCCGCAACATTGTAAAAGTGTTGGTTTAACACTCAGAAAGTAACGTTCATTTTCATGAAATTACAGTTCGTTGCAGTAAATATCTTTCACAGAGTTTCATGAAGTGGAAAACTCATTCAACAAACTCATCGAAAAGGTGTATGAACGAAAGAATAAGATCATCATTTCATTTTTGATGATGTTTCATAGCAATTTGAGTTGACTAAAACCAATTCTCAGTTGGAATCAGATCGAAAATGTATCAAGGTACTTGTGATTGTCTTCTCATCAAAATGGATTAAGACAAGTTACCCGAAACTAAATAATAGTACGAGAAATACATATATTTTGTTGCAAAATTCGGTGCGGGAGATTTTTTCCATTTAGGCTATAAACAATTTGCTTCAGCGTTCCCTCGCTAGTGCAAAGATTTCAACTCTCTCATATCTAGTTCCCGAGAGATTATGGTAAGAGACACGATGACATCACGCTAGCTCCTTAGCATTGATGGAATAAGATTCCACCTATGTAAATACTTTTACAATATCACATGTTTCAAAATCTTTTGTCACTCTTGGTTCAGCCGCTGAATATCTCAAAGTTTTTGAAGACAATTATCATGATGATAAATATATGTTCTACTCACTTGGAGTTGTGGAACTTTTGGATCATTTGGACATTATTCGATGAAATTCATCATAATGATCCCACATCTACATCATTTCTTGTTCACGGGATGAGCAAAGCTATCCATCACTTCTGCAAACTATTTATTATTTCACGTTCCTAGATAAAATATGTCAGTCGAAATTGCAACCTCATTCCCCTATCAGATTTGATCGATATTTCAGAATCATTAGATTTCACTCAAGCTTGAGTCGGAGAAGTGGATTCATCGACCTCTGAAAAATTCATAAGATCCATCGTTTCTTCGTTAAACTTAATATCGGAAAGATAATCACTGCGGAGGAGACTAATCAGAAACAGTTATTATTGTTGAAACTCACATAAGTGGTTGTAATACCAACAAACCCGTAGTAAAAGGTACCGACAAATACTCGGTTCCAGTGGTTTGAATAATAATAAAAACACTTTCGACAAATCCGCATGCGAAATTGCGACTGCATAGATATTCTTCACTAATTGTAAAAGTAAGAAATGGCAACTCCATTGAAAGCAACTGGAAAATTGGAAAATCAAGAAAATCATCATTGGGAACGAGACAGGCGAGCCATTTACAGGAATGCATTCAGGCTGATTTCTGGTATACAATTCATCAAAGCATTCAGATTACCTGAAAAAATTGGCTAGAGAGTTGATTAATATCCTAGAACCATTTGTGGAACAGGGACTTGCCCCAATATCTTTTGAAAAAAAGACTCCAGAGAAGACTCAAATGATTATAGACAAAACCAGTAATATATTTTCAATCACATCCGTCGCGGCTTCGTTAACTCCATTGTAGTAATAATCTAATTATTCTGAGAATTTTTATATACCATATATGACGCATTGTTCAGTTGTGTGGTCAATATATTGAAGTAATCCCTGACGAAAATGATGGACAAAATAAAAATCATCATCCTACAGTTAACGCGTATGAACGAAAAAAACTCCATAACAGAGTGTTCTCGATCATTTCCAGAGGAGCCATAATTTTCGTGGAAGCGATACACTTATTCATCGACCTTCGGAGTTGGATTCGAGAGAATTATTTTTAAACGGATTGGCTCTAGAGCAGAAAGTCAAGGAGATTCCATGAAAGTGTCGAATGATTTGCACGATGAGACTGGTGATA
>JAVJAQ010000614.1:0-68933 GCA_032362365.1 Zygogramma bicolorata
TCATTTTATTTTGAATAATCTTCAAAATTTAATAAGATAATATGAAAAATATAATAATTCCACTGGAAACTTAAACAAAAATCTCTAGTAATTTCAATAACTTTTGAGTAACCTCCATGATAATTACGCCCAGCTTCGGCCTGAACTAAAAAGTTCACTTTTTGCCTTCCAGAAGTTGAAAAGAAAAGAAAATTCTTTGTTGGGATACCTGGGTGGCTGAGTTGGACAAATTCACCAGTTTCGTGAATTGAACTCATGGATTGAAAAGTCATCAGAAAAAAATAGCCAGCTTGTGAATTGCTACTCTAATCACTTGTCAGTTGGATAAAAATGTGAGCCCTACAGAGACCTTTTTGAAAAACAAAAGAAATAATGTATTTCACACGCAATAATTCAGAAACTCAGAAACAGGCATGAAGCTCTCTAGAAACGAAATAAGTAAATAATTCTGTGATCTAAACAAATATTTTTGGGAAAGAAAAGGTTGCCAATATCTTTCGGAAAGCGAAGCTGAAAGGTCGCGTGTGAATTTCGCGACAAGCACTTTATACTTACGGCTGGCCAAATCTCTCTTTTAATAATAGCGTGTGCGTCGCGTTTCCTATGGCACAGGGGAAAGTTTATGATTCGGTATAGAAAATCAAGAACTGAGATCAACGTGCGCCTAGGTGTTGTTTTATTGATGAATTTTCTCGTATTTGGATGAGAACAAAATTTGGAACAGGAGCGACGTTGGATACCGGTATGCAAGGTAGACAGCTTAGGGTAAATTTTGGTAAGTCAATTTTGATGTGTGCTTACGTAAAAAACAGTTTTCTCATTTTTGGGAAGAGCTTTTTCTTTCGAATTCGGAAATATCAATCACATATTGAGAGATCTACTGACTCTTTCAAAGTATATATAGCCTATTGAGATAGAAAAAACATTCGACATAGTCAGTGGGCATACTTGAAGATTGGCGTTAAATCAAATCATCTTTCGAACAATCTGTTCAAGCCAGTCTCAAATTACCTACACAGTAGGTTTCGGCTGGCACCTGTCAGAAAACAACTACTCCCCTAGCTAATACCACGAAGGGCATTGAATTATATCCGACCGGTGCCAGTGCAGGTTTCTTCACAGAAGTAAATCCTGCATTTGCTTTGGTCGATACAAATGAAGGAATTGATTTTCAATTATAGGGACGGACACACTTGCAGACCGGTTTCGGGCTATTTGGCCACTCGTCAGTGCAAGGCAGTGCCATCATCAACATAAAGTCGATGACTTCCCATAATTAAAAATCAAAATAATTCAGAGTATCAAGCCCCGACCAAAGCTGATACGAACAACGAAGTTGTTGCGCCATCTACCAATGGACGAGGTATTCCAAAAGCAAACCGAATTCGCCCATTCCTCCTGCGAGGAAAATGTAAAAACATTCGACATAGTCAGTGGGCATACTTGTAGACTGGCGTTAAATCAAATCATCTTTCGAACAATCTGTTCAAGCCAGTCTCAAATTACCTACACACATTTGTATCGACGAAAGCAAATGCAGGATTTACTTCTGTGAAGAAACCTGCACTGGCACCGGTCGGAAATAATTCAATGCCCTTCGTGGTATTAGCCAGGGGAGTAGTTGTTTTCTGACAGGTGCCAGCTGAAACCTACTGTGTAGGTAATTTGAGACTGGCTGGAACAGATTGTTCGAAAGATGATTTCTATTGAGATAGGACCAGGGCGGTGAATGATATTTGTTTAGTCGGTAGGGCAATATAATATGATAATGTGGACTATCGTGCTCTAAGCACATAGTTTTATAGCTCGTTTATTTGATTTGTCCCATTGTCCCACCTAATTTTAGTGCTTTTACTATTTTGGTAGTTTGGTAATTTGATCAAATCAATGGTTGATTTCAGAACGACAATTTTTTTCACTCAATTCTTTTTTCTCTCATATTTCCTAATGTAATTTGTTCAGTTCCTATTTTTATTAGTTGCTGGTATGACGCTTAAAATTTTTAGTTGGTTTCATTTCCGAAGAGCTGCCCCATTTCAGAGTACTAGAAAGCAGAATAACATTACTAAGTTTATCACTAAAGACCCCGTCTTCGTGGAGGATGTCGAATTCAAGCTTCTTTCGGGAAAACCTCAATATCCACAATTTGAGATGGAGAACTCCACGCCTGGTGACAGCAGCTGCATCAAAATAAACTGAGATCCGCTCATTATCATAATAGCGTAACAGCCTAGTACTGACAAAATGGTTAAGGCTTTAGCGGCCGAGGTTATTAGTATAACTACTTCTCTTCGGGCTTGAAGGCCGTCGTTCTTTGGAATTTCTTCCTGACGTTTCGTTAGCGCGAGTGGCCAGCTTCTTCAGAGGCTTATTCATCTCCGCTAACGAAACGTCAGGAAGAAATTCCAAAGAACGACGGCCTTCAAGCCCGAAGAGAAGTAGTTAGCCTAGTACTATTGTCATTTCGAAAGTAATAGACCACTAAGCAACGATTACCACACTGGTGACTTGCGGAGGGATTGTAATCTGTTTTCATTTTGTTTTTGTGAAGATGAACGCCTACGATAATCACAACTGATATATAATTTCTTTCATTTCTTATAATTGATATTGTGATAAAAATCACAATAACAATCAACTGTTCAACTCGAGGTCAACTTGATTCCTTACGTTTCGAAAAATAATTGAAATATTCAAAATCAACATTCTTCTCGATGATGCCACCATATATTTGTGGTTTGCGGCAACAAATCCACCATAGAAATAACTAAGTCGCTATGCAATTTTTTGGAGTTGCAGCGACAAATTGCATCGTCGAAACACGCTATAAGGCAGCGGCATGAGCAATGGCAGCATTGGCAGCGCGAGCGACGTGTTCACATACTCGCGCTGCCCACTGCCCATCCCAATTCCTTGCTCACTGCCGCGGAAGTGAGCTGCATGTAAAAGGGGTGTAATGACCGATTGTGGATGATGTGCTCAGCCATCGAATGTTAACGACCAACCGCCGAGACCACTGTATCACTATAAATCACTAAAAGTTATGCCATTTCGCCAGGTGAAGTCATTATTTGTAGGCATTCATGCTATATTTTCTTAATTGAAACAAGAATATCTGAATTCAAAATTATTCATGTTCAGCAGGTAGGTTAATATATATTTGAGCCTTGTGAGTGTGAGGGATACGAAAAGTAGTTTTGCAAATTACGCTACCTTTACCAATTATCGGAGTTCAGCTAAACGCTAAACTCGAAATTATTTTGAGTTGAAAAACCTTCTCTGAAATCGTTTAAGTATTTCGTGGATATACCTCTATATTCAGAGCCGTAGCTACGGGAAGTTCATGGGTGTTGAACCCCCATAGAAATATTTCTGCTAGTAACCAAACATTGGATGTCAACAAAATAATTAAGGCACAATCAAATTCTGTCAAAGTTGTAAAACTCCAAGAATAACGGACGGAAATTCCCAACATAAAATTGTTGAGACAAAACGATACAAAATTTGATTTGCTGATTCTCTCAAAAAAATATGTGAAATTCGCATGCACATGGATTACCACAAGCTCTCCTTCTGTCCTATACAAGGGAATAAGGCATGGGACTTTTGTGACCTCGTGAAAAAAATATGACATTCAGAAAATTTCTAAATTGTTAATGTATCTTCATATCAATAATATTTCCAATTGACTTTGTTTCAAATTCGAAGTTCACGCACGACCAAAAATTTTTTGCAGTAGGTAATTCAGACATTATAATATGGTAGTAGTTGGATGATGGTACTTGTGGAAACACTTTCGAAAAATATGTAAATTGTGGGGATGTTGTTTCGTTATAATGTGGTCTCGGTAGTGTAGTGGTTAGCATATCTGCCTCTCAAGCGGAAGGCCAGGGTTCGAATCATCGCCGGGCCACCGTGCTGGGTAATCGCACGTTAAAAGGTAAGGCCTCGTTGATCCATTGCTCGCACAAGTTTCAACTTCTGAGGGTTGACGTTCGTCAGCTGGTTGACGGAACGAACAATTTCAATTTCAAAAAAAATATGATGTTTTGATATACATAATTCAAAAAGTTATTGTAATCCTAATTCTTTCATTTATTTATTTATACATTTTTTTCAAATGTTTACACAAATTTATCTTGTGCACCAAATATTTTTTACTTTCATGTTATTGGACAGATAATCCCACCAGTGCTCTCTCTGAACAGTAAGACACACAGGGTTATAGTTGAATGATTCAAACGGGACCTATTCAGGAAACCAATTGAAGTCTTATTTCAGATGGTAAATAATACAGTCCGTTTCGATATAGGTATCAGCTGAAATTCAAATGCACAGGTTTTATGTTTCGACTAATATTGAATTGAAAGAGATACACCGTGAAGTATACATTTCAAGACATCTTTTAAATGATAAGGTGAGGAAAAAGTGATTTCTATTTGAAGAGCGGCACAAAATACCCAAGTTGGTCTAAAGATTCAATCGAAACTAGGTGATATAGTTTGAATGAACCGTTAACTTAAACCATTACATACCTATTCCGCAGTAAGCATAAGAATATAGGTATCAACAAATTATTCTTTCACGTCTTGGTATGTATTATCGCCGAATGGGTCATCTGTGATTGAAATAGATATTCCTAAGATATTTTATTCAGTAGAGATGAGTATAAGGGCCATCAACCTCTTAAGGCTTAATTACACCCCATTGAAATTTGAAATCACTACGCCTATGTTAGGTTTTATATCTTTCCTGGTAGGTTTACAGCACTTTTCTCAGAATTCTGAGTCATCGAAGCACAGAGAGGAGAGCCAAGCCAAGCACTCTGAAAACACTAGTGGTCAGCACCCCTCAATATTCCCCACCCTGCCCACCCAATAAGGAATGAGCAAATAATGCTCTGTGACTCTGTGTTATGTTATGAGTGAAACGGAAATGGGTATAACTGGAGGGGATGAAACGGTATGGAAATATGTAAAGCAAAGAGGGAGGAAGGTATATTTGAATTATTTAGTATCCACATATTCAGATTTAGTTAGTTACCATTCTGACAATTGCCGATTGTGTTTTGATATATCAAGTAAGATAATTCACCTATGGCTTACCTCACAGACCCTCTTTTCGACATAACAGTACACGAGATGATATGCAGTAAAGGAGACTTTTCCTCACTTTACGAAATATCGCATGTGAACGGCCAGTTCCTAGCTACATTCAAGCATGTTTCGCGCCCTCCCCGTGGAAGCGAAATATATATCAGAAAAATACCCGTAGATGCTCGCCTTCAAGATATATTAGAATTTGCCTTGAGAGCAGGAGATGTTTATCAAATAAGAATTCTGATGGAATTCAGTGGATACAACAGGGGCTACTGTTTTGTCAGCTTTTTTGATGTTAAATCTGCTCGAAAGGCGGCTGTGGTTCTCAACGGTGAAAAAATAAAGGGATCGTCGGTTGTAGTGAAATTATCATTCGACAACAATCGACTGGAGCTGAGAAATGTACCAAAAGATCGTGATGTTAATGAAATACGTGAAGAGTTGTCAAAAATCATCGGTCAGGGATTGGAGAAGGTAATTATTTTGAAAGCGGAGGAAACCAGCGAAACAGTCAAGTGTTTGTTGAGATACGAAACACACAAAAATGCTGTTGAGGCTAAAAAGCGGGTCTATCCATCGTTCCAGATGTTCAATAGGAAAATAGAAATTGAGTGGACAATTCCTACAGAAATGTTAAAGGTAGGTGAACAAGATGTATCTTTTTTTTTGGATTTCTACAAGTTTGCTTCATCCTTCCACCATGATAATACTAGTTGAGTTCGGAAATAAGAATCCCAATTATACCTATTTCAGGAATCGAATAAAATCTTTCATGTCGGCCATGATGATTCCTTGAATGTCTTATGCAGTGAAGATGGCCGATTCCATAACTTTTATTCCATTCGTGAAATAACTCGACAGCATATCTCGGAGCGGACAGCGGACATATTTTTGTCACGTGACCTGCGCGTGACTTCAGAGCTTTCGGATTGGCTGAAAGCTCTTCTCCCCTACAGTTTCGAAATCTGAAATTGAGGCCCTGTTCTTGAATCACTTGCTGTTCTGCGAATACGCTGTGCTGTTATTATGCTGCGACAGATCTGATTGATCTCTGCCTAGCAACAACGTATACGTTGAACGAACGTGTGGTTCGAGAATTGTTGACCTCCAATTCTGACAAAAATATCAAATATGCCTCTTAGTCGGGCTGTTCAAAAGATAGAATGATCACGTGAACGGCACGCACTCTTTGAATGTTCCTCTCCCCAATGTTACAAGTCCGATTTACACCACTCAACAAAAACGTCGCCTCAGCAGTGAATTCAACAGCATTTCCTTGTTCTCCCATAAACTCTTGGGATGCTTTTTTATAACTGTTCATTATTACACTTTTTTCCTCTACAGTTAAATGTTTTTTTTTTATCTTTTTCTTGTAGGTGAAAGAGTGTTTCCATCCATATTATTTTATTAACGTAACACACCTAAATACAAAGCACAAATGAGTTCAGTACAGTGTAAACCGTTCTTCATTTATTTTAGTTTAGAAGGCGGGCAGGCTATATTTAGATGCAGGCATTCACTGATCACGCGTCCTTGAATTCTATCTTTTGAACAGCCCGACTATAGTATATAATGTTGCCTATTTCAATCGTCAAGGTCAGTTGACGTTTCAGTAGAATACAAATATCAGTTAATACGCACCCAAATTTTTTGAGAATATGCTTCTTGGATTCTACACATCGATATGGGTTTTTGAAATATTTGTAGTGTTGCCAAATTCCCAAGTAGGCCTTCGAGGTTTGGGGGAGAAAACGCTACCCATCCCCCATGATGATCCAGATCTCTCGACGACACTGTCTGTAAGACCAGTTCAGTGATATTTACCCTTGCCAACTTTTTCAACATATTTCAATATTCACTTAGTAAGTACTTCATAGTGGAAATAATATTGGAAAAGCTTTGATTAACAAAAAAAATATCGCAAATATGGGTATGCTTGAAGACTGGCTTTAAATCAAATATTCTGAATGAGCAATTTGTTTAGGCTAGCCTCAACTCACCTACACTGTGACGGACTAACACCTATCAGAATAGGTATTCGTTATTTCCTTGTGTTAGGAATTGGGCCATGCGGATATGCTCTTGGTTAGTAGGTACCTAGTCTAAGGGCAGATGGCGCAGCAACGGCTATTTGTTGTTTCTATCAGCCTAGGTCTAGGGAAGATACTCTGTTCGAATATGATTTTTAGGCCCAGTTTCACGAACGTCTCTAATCTGGATTACCTATCTTGCTAATTAGAGTTTCTGAATGTATAAATGCGTGCAAATTTTTCAGTTAGCAAGGTAATCCAGGTTGAAATCTTGAAACCGGGTCTCACTTATGGGAAGTCAAATAGCCCGAAATCGGTCTGCAAGTGTGTCCCATCCCAATAATTGAAAATTGATTCTGGCAGTTGTATCGCCAAGAGCATATGCGGAAATTTCTCCCGTGAAGAATCCTGCGCTCACACCTGTTGGATTTAATCCAATACCCTTCGCGGTATTAGCGAGGGGAGTAGTTGTTTTATGATAGGTGTTAGTTAACCTACAGTGTAGGTGAGTTGAGGCGGGCTTGAAGCAATTGTTCATTTAGAATATTTGAAAAAAAATATCTATGGGCTCATTCACAGGGAATCTGTCTGTCATTGACGATTCGTCAAAAAACACGATACGTCATGACGAATGGACGTTCACACTGCATACGGACTCGTGTTTATTCAAGATTCTCAAAATATTCGAATTAGTGTTCATATTCGTTTCATTATTTAGTGGAGTACTGTAGGGCAGGAAAATTGTAAAATCTTGGAATCCTGGGCAGGTCAATGAACCCTCATGAAAACTTGTATTTTCTATAGTGTAAGTATAAATTTTACCGTTCATTTATAGAACACCTTGTTTTTGCAAAATGGTACAAATCAGTAAAGAAGGTAAGATATTTTCAAGATGTGAATATATGGAAAGAATACAAAATGAACGTCAAATATAATAGAGCTACAGCAATACGCTAAATTCATAGGAAAATATAGGTGATTGTTCGAGTCGGGCGTCAAGTTTATTATTTTCACTTTAATTCTTTCTTTAGTAGATTCTCCTAATTTTGGAAATTCCAGGAGCACGCTATAACTGTACCTACTTCTTAGTTTTAGTTCTTTTTTGAATTTTAATAGGTAGGTATCATTAATTTTTTTTTTCTAAATGACTTCTTATTCGAGGATGGCGGAAAAATCATATGTATAACATGAGAGAAAAGTGCCTTTTACTTCCTTGAATGATTACTGACCCTACACGTCGGGCAGTAATCATTTAACTTCATGGAAAACTGTCATATTTTGTAAGCTGTTAGACCCTGTCAGTTTTTACCGGACCAAGAGCAAGTTTCTTCACTCTTGTCTCCGACTCTAGTCGTATCATACCATCAGATTCCTTACATGTTTGCCAAGCCCAGCGAGGGGTGTTTCACTTCCCTAAAATTTGTACACCAAATTTTCATTTGAGGGATTTCAACTGGATTTCAGAAATTTCGAACGGATTTCTGGATTTCATACGGATTTCAAGATTTCATTGGGATTTCATACGGATTTCAAGATTTCATTGGGATTTCATACGGATTTCAATATTTCATTGGGATTTCAAGATTTCATTTGGATTTCAGGATTTCATTCGGATTTCAAGATTTCTCGTAGGATTTTTGGATTTCATTGGGGATTTCAGGATTTCATAAGGATTTCAAAGATTTCATTCGGATTTCAAGATTTCTTGTAGGATTTTTAAATTTTACCTCAGCTTTCTGGATTTCATAAGGGATTTCAGGCCCATCGAAATTTCGTTGCTTCCAGGGAATTTCAGCGCCATTCTTCATTCGTTGACAATCAAATGTAACAGAGAGGTGTTATTTGTTTCTCACAGTATCACTTGCGATTTTTTCAGGTATCAAGTGGATATATCGGTGGATACATCGAATTTGTATACCAAATCGGAATTTCTAGTGGACTTCAGGATTTCATCGAGGATTTCAGGGGGGATTTCTGTAATTCAACATTGATTTCCAAGACTTTTGGCAAATTTTGTAGACCGGATTTCTGAAGTGTAACACCCCTCGGGATATACACCTTATTATTTTTCTAACAATCAAATAGCTCGGCGAATAACGTTGTAGATAAACGTCGAAACATTTTAATATTTGGTGTTGTTCTTTTAGGATATAATTCATCATACCTTTGTTGCGCTTCGAACGAATTCCTGTCTAATTTTATGTACACTTCGTACGTTTCTCTCATTTCTGTATTTGTGTATCTTACCAGATAAATATATAGTTATCGGGCTCCACCTTGAAAATAAAATTTTTTGCTGGAACTTACGTATTTTGACCCCTTGAAAAAAAACTCAAATAAAATTTATGGCGCTCCCAATTAGTTTCGGAGATATGCCCCCCCAAGGACAAGGAAACCGGGGTTGACGCATGAATATGGTTCTTTTTCAGCTAATTCCGCTCGAAATTCCTCCTTCTTTCTATCAACACAATATACGTAACTGATTCCACCTTCCTCATCACTTTTCATCCAATGCGATGCACGTTCTACTGTTTTGCTAACCTCGAATTTTTATGACGATTTATATTTCAGAGTCTTGTAGGGAAAAATCAAAAATGCTTTTAAATTGGTTAAGAAGTGATGATAAAGGTGGAATCAGTTGTCTATATTGTGTTGATAGAAAGAAGGAGGCATTTTGGGTGGAATTAGCTGAAAAAGAAACATGCGTCAATCCCGGTTTTCTTGTCTTTGGGGGGCCATATCTCTAAAACTAGTTGAGAGCGCCAAAAATTTCATTTGATGAGGGCAAAATACGTAAGTTCCACCCAAAAGTTTTTAATTTTCAAGGTGGAGCCTGATAACTTTTACCATATCGAATAAGTTAAATCGAAATAAAATGGGAAAGTATTGAATGAAAAGTTCTTGTGACACAATAATGAACGAAGTGATAAATAATATGTATGACATTTCTTGTTATGTTCTTTTTTATCCATGGCCTACCACTTGAAAATAATACATTCAATAAACCTAGAGTTGTATGTATGCAAGAAAAAAGTCTATCAACGATATCAATGTTCTGACATAAAATCAAATGAACCCAGAAAAAATCGAGATCAGTGACCGGTAAATACTTTTCTGTGTGATTTCGATTTGACTTATCCGACATGGTAAAGGGTAAATATATAGTTATCGGGCTCCATCTTGAAAATGAAAAAAGTTTGGTGAAACTTACGTATTTTGACCTCCTGAATAAGAAATCGAATGAAATTTTTGGCGCTCCCAACTAGTTTCGACAAGAAAATCGGGGTCGACGCATATGTTTCTTTTTCAGCTAATTCCGTTCGAAATTCCTTTTTGTTTCTATCAGCACAATGTACACAACTGATTCTACCTTCTTCATCAATTTTTAACCTCGTTTTTAACCGAATTAATAGCATTTTTGATTTTTCACCACAAGACTAAAATATAAATCGTCATAGGAATTCGAGGTTCACAAAACAGTAGAACGCGCATCGCGATATAATAAATATAAAACAAGGAAAATTCACAAAAATTTATCATATACACAAATACAAGATCAAAGAGATCCACTCAAAAAACAGAATACATACACAATGAAACTAGATTGAAAAATGTGCGATTCCTTTTGGAATACAAAAAGAGTTTCATAAATTCCAAGTTAGGTCCGTCACACATTTATTGGACAACTTTCGAGTTGATAACTATTTTTGGGATATAGATCACTTTGCGCTCTACAATTTTTTGTCCTGAGAGGTAGACCCTCAATTATTATCACTAAAGGGAGTCCTAAGAGTTGAAATTCGGAACGTGGTCCCGCTTCTGAATATGCGATTCCTAGCAGTCATATACTCGCTGATATATCAAACCACCATAGGGTTCGGCTTTCGGGCAACTATCAGCAAACATTGAAACAATCACTCCAGAATTGGATAACCCCACAAACCCATTCGGAACAGAGAAATTAAAATGCGCAGTTGCCGGCTATAGCATCAACCTATTGTCTAAGCATTCAGAAGCATAATCACGAGCATAATCATCAACACTTCCACCGATCCGCCCAGATTGAAGACTAAAATCAAATACAGTGAATAAATAGCTCGGTGATTGGCGAAGTGCGACTATTGATTCCCCATTACGATATTTTAAGCATTCAAAACAAGTTACTGATATGTTTTTTAACTGAGACCGCGGATGCGAGCCCTACTCTATTCAACATATCGAATATTTTTGTGGTACATTTTACGGAAAAACTATTACATATTTAGGTTCGGCTTTGAATAATAATTTGAATTTATGTCTATGAGTATATGATGTGTTATGTAAGTATTATTGAAATATGATTTTATTAACATTAAGGATTCTAGACATTTCTAGAACGAATATTAACGAGCTTCTGTAAAATCATCGAATTCTAGCTTCGAGAACCTTCCAGAGATTTCGTAAATCATGCTTCGAGAAATTTTCACAGATTTCGAGAAGCGTCTGAAAATGTCGAGAGGCTTTCATAAGCTTCGTGAAATTTCAGGAACCCTCCAGAAAAAAATTCCTGAAGCATCTGGAACATCCTCGAGAATATTGATAGGTTGATATAATTGAGAATTGTCAGTTTCATCATCGTGATTCCTACGAGTAGTCATTCTGCTTTTGGTTTTTCTATAAACCTGCCAACATTCCGAGCGAAATTCTCTATAGGCGATCGTTTTGAATATAGAAAAGCTTCATCTATCCCTTTCCCTCCTCTCCAACTTTCATTCCTCGCCCTATCCAGCCCCCTCGTTTCCAACTTCATCCTCTCTATCTCACATTTTAACATCTATCTTTCTCTTCCAATCACCTTATTTTACAGATCCTTTCAGTCACCATTTCTCACTCTTTCTCTCTCACACTCAGTTCCTCTCTCCCTCTTTTTCTCTTTCTAGCACGACGAGCACTCTATGGAGAACTTGCCGGGGGAATTGTTTTCCTAAAAATAAGTAATTCAAAGCAAATACAAATTTCAATATATATCCGCTTGGTTCACACGACTTTCTATGAGTTGTTCGTCTTTGATGTGAATCGAATTGTGAATTTCGAGTTGTAAAAGTGTTGATTAATTTAGAATCTGAAATAGTTTCTAGAATTGTTTCAAAATGTCCGTATAGATAGATATTTACAAACTGCCTTTCCTCATCAACTGAATTGGAAATAATCAATTAGTCATGTTTATAAATATATCATTCTGAAAAGTACATCTGTGTTGCATAATATTCAGTTGAATTGTAGCACGAATTTTCGTTACCCTCTCAGGTAATAATAAAAGTCATAACCTAACGTAAAAAATGAGAAAGTTTCGAATTTTATTTTATACCACTCGATATTTTTTTTTTTGGAGTTTAATATTACATAGTTTATAACTATATTCTCACTTCTGTTGCTTCAGCAAGCATATTCAATTCTCGAATCAATTATACAATAAATTTTTTACAGAAAATTTTTCTGCGTCAGTCTTCACTCTTCAATAATCAGTTGGGGATTTACGCGGGAATCCACGAGTTTTTGCGAAATTTCATTTGAGATTTTCATATTTCATTAGGAATTTCATTATTTCATCAAGGATTTCAGGATTTACACTTGGATTTCAAGATTTCATAAGGATTTCAGGATTTCATAAGGATTTCAAGATTTCATTTGGATTTCAAGATTTCATTTGGATTTCATTCGGATTTCAGGATTTCATAAGGATTTCAAGATTTCATCTGGATTTCATTCGGATTTCAAGATTTCTTGTAGGATTTCTGGATTTCATGAGGATTTCACAAGGATTTCAGGTCATTTTGTACACCGGATTTCCGAAGTGACACACCCCTCGAAGCCCAGCTGAATATTCATCTGATCATTATTATTAGCTGAATAGAATCAGCTAGTCAGATACATTCCTGACAACTGGTTTTGTCATCAGACATTTTAAAGTTTGAAATTTTCAGTCGTTCATAATTTTCAAGGCTATGGAAAAGAATTCGTCTCGGAATTCGTTTAATTTCAAGACGATATAGGTACAAAATTTGATAAAATCTCTGACCATTACATGGGCTGAATTATTCGAATGAATTTTTCAATATTATCATGTAGGCATACAAAATTTCTTGAATCGTTTATCTGAGTGATTTATGGAAAGACCATTTTGAAAAAAGATCGTGGATTCGCTTCCTTGTCAAGAGTAGGCAGTGTTGCCAATGGAAGTTGTAAGCCAAAATCCGGTAATTTTACTCAAAAATTCCGAAAATCCTCTGAATTTTTTGTTAATATACTGAGTTGCAGAACTGCTCAATTTGAATTCATGGCATACTCGTATTCATGAATTCAAGTTTATTTAGAGACATATTTTATTAGGCGTAGGTCGATTTTATTTCTTGCCAGGGTAAATGGAAGACTTTGAGGAAAAATAATCGTATGGGCAAGTGGTGGTGGGAGGGTTGAACCTAAGATGCCTATAAATCCTGGTGATTCAACTGATAAGATTTTGTTTAGATTTTTGTGGCGAAAAAAAAAATCGACGCTTTTGAAGGTTTCCCCTATTTTTTCGGTAGATGGCGTTATGTTCCCATTTTTCAAATTTGATGACAAGTGTCAAGTTAATTGTCATGTCACTTTGAAATTTTGATGTTTACGATGTTTTTATCGTGTTTATTTGTTGATTTCATTGCTTTCAAATATCGAAACGTTGTACTGGTACGTCATTGTCCACCCATTATCCTTTAGGTTACGATCTCTTCTCACTAGCCAATGAAATAAAAGTGGAAAAAACCGACTGCACATTTTCACTTAGTGCAAATTTAGCTTCAGACAAGACTGACAAGAGCGTGTTGGCGACATCTGTACATATTGTACGGAAACCTCCAAAAGCTCAATTATCCACCAAAAATCAAGCAATCCAGATTTCGCCACTTTTATCCCAAACTTCTACAGGTATAAGTAAACACACCAGGATTTTCAGGCATCTTAGTTGAACCTAAATGTTTTCTGTGAAGACTAGGGCAACCATCGTCGTCATATCTGAATCGAGAAAAAAATAATTATTTTAATGGTTTTTTGAATATTGTTTTGTTTCATTGTAGTTCCCAGGTCTCAGTTAATAATGTAATTGATGGAGTTCACACATCAAAAGCGAACAATTTGTAATATTGAAAAAAAATTTCGTATCAGAATTATAATTTGCGATTTTGGGTTTTTGCAAATTCGAATTTTTCCTACAAATATCACAATTTTTTCGGTCGTGTTAGTCGATATTTTCATTAGATACATATATCATTCCTAAAATCCTTACCTTATCTTCATTAAAATATTTCTAGAGAAAACAATTGTCATTTTGGAATAGGTTATTTTGAATAAACGATGAGATTGGAACTTTTGGTGTGAAAATTGAAACTTTTTCTAGAGATCAATTACCCTAACACCAAACTGATATTTTTGCACTCGACGCGCGTTTTGCTAACAAGTAGGAAGCAGGAATAGAAAATTGATACTCAATTAAGAGGTTATTATTCTGGGCGAATCAATCTGTTTTCTCCACACTTTGACCATCACAAACCCATTAGTTGATTTTATTTTCTCGGAGAGAAGTGTTTAGTCTGGCTCGTGTATGGTCAGCGGACTTGCCTACGAGTGCCTGCCTTTTACACGCTCGGCAGCCAAAAGAGCCCCACCTAAGGCTCGCTTGGAGAGCGGTGGGCAGTCGAAATATACACGATGAGTTTTTAAACGAATGTTTGTAATGTTGATCTCCCAAATGTCAATTCTAACAGGTGAAGTTCTGTGTATCAGGCCAACCTACTCTTATATGCAGGCGCGTATACAAGGGGGGGGTAAAGGGGGTAATTACCCCCTCCATGATCAGTCAGTCACATAACATATTACAATATATATTGAAAAATATAGGAATATATCAAAAAATATAATGAATGAAACATCAATCACGATTTTATGACACCTTTACTCCCTAAGATCGCAAAATCCAGTATATAAATTCAAAATTATTATCAAAGTTATAGAATATCTCAGAAGATTATATAGTTTCCGGTATTTGGGAGAAATTGAAAACCTGAATTTGAATTCATTATTTAGTTTTTCTGTTGCATTACCCAGTGTTCAATGAGTATATACTTTTCATTCTACTCATATTGATATGTAGGTAGTGTGATAAATATATGAACGAATATCATTATAACGGTTCATTTTTACTAACGTTGACAAGGCAAATGTTAGTTATCTCTAAAGTCTGATGCTTATTTTTATCGAAAATTATTGTGTTCTCCACTTTCCAATTTTATTTATGAAAAAAATGAAGATTAAACAAATCTGACAATTTTATTCCACAGTTTCCTAATAATTTAAGTCATTGTGAAAGGTGAGTTTGTGAAAGGTGAGTTTGTGAAAAGGCCAATATGCATTTGTGTTTTGATGAAATGGTGGAAACGTATAATTTTCTCAATGATTACCCCCCCCCCCCCTATAAACTTGAGCTGTGTACGCGCCTGCTTGTATACTACCGAAATAGTAGTAAGTCGTCCTAAAGCGCTTTTCGTTCCGTTAACCAGCTGACAAACGTCAACCTTCAGAAGTCGAAAGTTGTGCGAGCAGTGGATCATTATATATAATACATATTTGATATATTGATACCTATTTATATAAATAGTTTACAAATACTTCTTCTGAAAAAATTATGTATTTTGTTGACTGATATATCACTACAAGTTCAACCTCCTGAATGTGTTATATTGATACATTGTTTGTTTTTTTCAGGCAAAACGTCTATATTTTGAAAATTCTCCTAGAGAAGTTTCAAAATCGGCATTATACCAGGAGGTTATCAAATATGTTGATCCGGATACTATGCTGAACATGTATTTGCAGAATGGCTTTGGATATATCCTATTTATAAATGAGAAGGAGGCGTTCGAGGCGTTCACAATATTGCGCGAGAAGAAATTATTTGGCGTTTACTTTCGATTTTCCTTCATGAAATTCCAAAACCAGTGAGTTTTTAATTCCAATCCTTATTATTTCAGTCAGTAAGTCAATACCTTCAGTAAATTAAAATCAGGGTGTGACTAAGGGAGGAATTCATTTTTCAACATTTTGTCTATGGAATTCCATAGATATGTCGAAAAATAGTCCCATTAACTAACACCTTCAAAATAAACTATTATTTCTCTAAAAGAATCATTTCTGGTTACCAGGACACCTTTCACTTTCCCTTTTTTTACGAACAAGAAAAGAAACCCGAACCACTGAATGGTTGCCGCTGAATTTGGAAACACCGACCATTCACAATTTTTCGAAAATAACGAACCATGCAGTATCTGACTTTGAAAATAAAATAGAATAGACATCCGTATTCTTACCCCGAAAAACCGATTAATAAAAATGTGGCGCCTATCTATTCAAAACTTTTCATTATTTCATATTGTTGGTGATTCTTCGCACACAGACTCGCTCACTTCATTGGATATCGTAGAATATCTTCACGGTCGGTGTGATAGTTATCAATCGTTCCACCCTTGGCAATATCTAAACGGATGATTCGATAGAGTAGAGTACAGAATTCCCACCCCTTTGTTGTGAACTTGGAGACCTCTCGAACTTCTCTTGCTCAGGGATCTTTTTTCAATTGAACAGCTGAGCTTTGGAACTCCTTACCGAAAGAGGTTTTTCCTGAGGCTACAAACTTCAAAAATTCAAAGTGAATGCTAATTCGTATCTCCTGCCCCTTGATTCACGCGGTGTTCTATGAACATTACAGGGCTTCCCTTTCGTATGAATCTCCATATAAAAAAATATCATCTGGTAATAATAGATGGAGAATATATTCTTCGCTTATATTATTCCTATGAGGGCGAATCTATATAGTGAGATATGGCTACATAAAACTCAAGTATAATTTAGATACATGAAAGGTGAACACCTATAATCGATTGCTGTAGTGAGCAACAGTCTGCCAGCATAATTTTTTAATATTTTCTCGAAAATCTTCATCCTTCTCTTTGGTTTACGATGTGTCTGTTTTGATGAAAGACGGGGAAAAATTTGATAACTATACTTCGATACCATTGAAAAAACTCAATGGATGTACTATGTATGCCACTGATGAGTATTGAAATATGCAACAGACCTTTTTTTCTGTTTATTGATAACAACTATCCTAATTAATTTTCTGATATTATATTAGCCTATATAAATGGAATATGTTATATAAATGTAATATTTCCTCTGTGACTATCCTCCGAAAGCGTAGAGCGGACATTCGATATTTTTTCTCAATTTCGAGTTGTACTATCCATAGCGTTTCTACATTTGGCTATATCTAGACTTTTGAATGCATCGAGAAGCTTTTTGTCAGGTACATCTTTGATTAATCTCGGAATGCTTTTACTAATCGTGTATCGTCATCCAGAGCATACTGGGCAACACTGGATTTTCTCTCCTCCGGAAGCCCATAACGCTTTTTTCATGTCTCATTTGTTCACATTCAGCAGTATAATACCCATCCAAATCCTACCTTCCACCACACGGAGATGACTTTGCCGATCATAAATCGTGGACCAAAATGTGGGGACTTCGCCGGTGAAGCTCTATTAAAAAACCCGGTATATGGAATTATATCTAACCTTTCGGCGTTGGTCGCAAATTACTGTAAATGAAAAAAAAGTTTGGATGGGCGGCATTGCCGAACGTGTTGAGTGGATACGACGCGAAGTGACTCTGTTTATTGCTGTAAAAATTTGTTAATAAAAACTCATGACTTTTTAACGTTCATCATTCATCTAATTATTTACCATAACTTGAGATAATAGTCGGATCGGGGGCCAGCCACCTACGCGTACTTTTGTCTTAAGAGCGCGTTTCTCGGAATTTTTGTTAACTTCTAAATCTCTGCAACTTATGCTTTTCATCAATGTTCCTTGCATACTAGTCCAGTACGTGGGGGTTTTTTGAATGCAAAAGGTGGGGTAGTGGCGATTTTTCAATATGTTGTTAGGCTTGGGGCTCTAATGAAAAATCCAAGTTTTCGACCTCGAGGCGCATGCGCTCGAGCCACCATCTTGGATTTCAGGTACAAAAGGTAGTTTTTTGATAATAACTCAGAAACGATGGCTTTCACGACAAAAGACTTTCTATAAAAAGTTGAAGAAGACAAAATTTTCCACATATGATGTAGAAAAAAAATTTTTTCAGCACACATATGTTAGGAGTTACAGCTCCGTGTACTATTTGAAAAAAAATGCGGAAACTTCATTTTGGTTGAGTTTTATTCATATTATACATTTTGGTATGTTTCGATGGTCCGGGTTGGATATTGTCGGTGTTCTGGTCGTAGTTGTCTGTGGCCTGGTCGTAGTTTGGGTCCGTAGCCTGAAAAATGTCGCCATTCTCGCCCTCGTTTTCAATGCGAATTTCCGGCATATGTCCGCAAGATTCTCCGTAGCAGAAGCCACATACAACCGAACATTTAAGCCCAGTCTTTCGGCAGCTGCATGCCCCATCACACCCTTTTTTGCTTCTAATAAGGAATCGGGAGCTGCTTCCAACTAGGGAATGTTATCCCGGGATCCGGGATCCCGGAATAAAAAATCGTTCGGGATTTTGAAAGGTCAATCCCGGGATTTTCGGGATCTGAAAAAAGTATATTGTTTCTCTGATTTCTCCTAAATCATTGGAAGAAAGATTAGAGGAGGAATTGGAGAGAAACAACCAGCTGCGAAATGAAAAAGATTGTCCCGTTGGCATCAGTTCAGTGAATATGATTGAAAGAGAAATGATTCTTTATGAGAATGGAGGAAATTTGGGGGCAAATCTCTTGACAGCATTCAATCTCATATCATAAATTCGACCAACTAGTGTCTAATCAGAAGGAGCATTTTCTGCCGCTGGTACATTGTGCCTAAAGTAAGGAGCAGATTGAGTGATGATTCTCTGGATACGCTTTTATTCCTGAGGAGTTACTTCCAGATCCAGGACTGAATATAGATTACACCAAGAAAATATCTAATTTTTTTTCACAGTTCTTTGTAGCAAACCAGAAATTTTTATTCAATATTATCAAGTTTCAAGTTTTATTTTTCATTCATGTATGGATTATTATTTGATTTTATTTATGTTTTGATTAAAACCAAATTCATCATATGAACTTTTAACAGTTTTTCAAGTGAAAAATGTATCCCGGGATCAATCCCGGGATCCCGGGATCGAAAAATTTCGATCCCGAAATCCCGAAACACTGATCCCGGTCCGGGATTACATTCCCTACTTCCAACCCCAGTGTTTAGGATTTTTCTCTATGCCTCTCCATTTCTGTACTTGGTGGTACGTCCTGAAGACGTGGAATTGCGCCGCGTCTTCTGTAGGTGGCAAAGAGGCAAGATTAAATTTTCTTTTCAGCGTAGATTTGACGAAGCGTTGGAAACGAATCTCTTCCAAACTATCTTTATCTATGTTGCCACCATATAATGCTACAAGAAAGCGTACTCCGGCCTCGGCAATCTCCTCTGGCGTGGCATCTTGTTTGTTGATAATTTCAACTATTTCATGAACCGCTCTATTCTTTATCATCAGCGTACAAAATTTAGTTTTTCCTTGATTGAATAGGGATGACGTAGTGTCACTACCACTGAAGGCGTGCAAGAACAGAATGTGCTGGGTTGCTTCTTTTTATTTAAGGATACTTGCTGAATATATCCTGTCAGCAGTTTTGCCTCTTCCAGAATCATGGAAGTAGATAGAACTTTCGGCTGGTGCTAAGGCTATCAGGAGTACTAAATGGCCAATGTCTTCCCCGACCACAAAAACATCAAATATTGATTCACTGCATAATGAAATTGCAGTGTTGACAATTAGCACATCGGCATCATCTTCAGATTGTTTAACTGTAAATGCAGCCAGCTCAAATTTGTTCTTCAGCATCGATATGAGACGAACTTTATTTTTTGCATTGGCTGAAAATCGCTCCAGCGAAACTTGCACCACCATAGTTTCTTCAAAAAGGACATCGGCAGACACGTGCTTTTTTGATCGACGAAATATTTCTGCGATCTTTGTATTTGTATTGCCACCATGAGTTGGATATCCATCAAAAACCACAATTGCGTTGGAACCAAAGTGATCTTGCACATATCGAACATATTTGTCACAAATCGCTCCAAACAAATCATTTCGGTGTCACACAACTTTATGTAGGAGATATCCCCCATCCACCACACTGATCTTGTTATCTCCGAATTGGAAGTCATCGGAAAGCGGCGTGAATACGGAATATAAAGATGACTTGGTTTGTTTGCAACTGTAACTCCTAACATATATGTGCTACGAAAAAAATTTAGGAAATTTTGTTTTCTTCAACTTCGTATAAAACATCTTTTGTAGTAAAAGTCACCGTTTTTGAGTTATTATCAAAACAACAAATTTTTGTACCTGAAATCCAAGATGGCGGCTCGAGCGCATGCGCCTCGAGGTCGAAAACTTGGATTTTCATGAGAGCCCCAAGCTCAAAAACATACTAAAAAATCGCTACTACTCCACCTTTTGCATTCAAACACCCCTTTTCGGTACCCACGTACTGGACTATACCTCCAAGGTAAATCTATTTGGATTCACCGTAACAGGTCAGAATAGGCGTGGCTTTATTTCCCTAAACAATAAACCATAGATCTTATAATAATATGCTAAGATCTATGCAATATACTGATACAGTTACGTACGTACGTGAAGGGTTCTTATTCTTGGCAAATAATAAAATATGATTCAGAATTGTTTTCTATTTCGTGTGTGAGTGAGAATGCCGAAATTTGGAATTGCTCATATAACTTCTAAATTAAAACAACTCCTGGGTAGCCTGAGGAATGAACTAGCAGAAAAGTCTTTGATATAGGAAATGAGTTGTCAAGACTACAAATAAGTCAAATTTGTCAGTCGGAGAGCTGAAAAAACTCGTGTCGAGGAATATTATGTTCACATCAGAACAGGACCACAGGATAAGTGAAAGCATTCTGTGAGTGAATCTGGAATTGAACAAATATGTACTTGACAATCCAACCAGTTGAATGTCTATGAATAGCTGAATGTAGTAATGCTATGAATAGTAGCGGGAAAGCTTTTCAGCCCGCTATTTAGTTTCATATTGAGAAATCAAATGAAATTTTTTAAAGACGAATACCTTCAGAGATCCGATTGAGTTTGAGGCAAAGTTTTTTCTTCAGAAAGATTGCTTGTGAATGTAAAGCAAAATGTGTGCCTGACATACAGGGTGTTACTTAAGTGCGTGGCCGAACTAACACGCATGATTCTTTGAGTAATTTGAAGACAAAAAGTTCAGGGTGATGCTTTGTTTTTAAGATACAGGGTGTCAAAATTTGTAACGGTGTGTTTCATCAACAAAACAGTTCATCTAAAAATTCGAAAGATAATTTTTGTGTTTTGTTATTTGTTAAATCCTGAATAAAAACCTCGTTATTGCATGTCTATGCAAGTACACCACGGTTATTGATGATTTGCTAGTTTTATTTTGTTGGACATGTAGTAAAGTGATTTAATTTTTTTACTCAAAAAAAGCAAGATATAAAAAAAAGAGATGCAACTATCAAAGCTGCAGCTTCAGTAGCTCAATGCGAAAAAAATATAAAAATTCAAAAAAATCAGTGACGCATATTTTTTTGGTAAAAAATATTGGTTGAGGTATCTTCCCGGACGGCACTGACCTAATGATTCCAATCCAGTTATGTTAAAATCTGCCCCTTGATACCCTGAATACCACCGCCAAATTTTAGTAAAATCGACTAAAAGATTATTGAGATGTTCAGGAATAAACGTTTTTTTTCAATGTTGACACCCTGTATATTTGAAGAGAAGCATTACCGGACCTATGTTTGTAAGAACTATTCATCTCAGAATCATCCCCTTGAGTTTGGCCACATACCTATACCTATATTAAAGTTTTTTTTTTCTTGTTACGTTTCATCTTTTGACTCGGTGACATTGCAGAAATGGAACAGAAACTGTAATGGATCTAGGCGAGAAATATCGCAAATGCAATAATTGATCTAGATATGAGATGTTTCAGTTGGGAAATTCCCAAAAAAACATTTCTTAGTCATTACAAAAATCATAAATGTCCTAACAACTGTTTCACTTGAAATGAGCGAAAAGAAATAATTTTGAAACGTTTCATTCGCTACGAATATGGATGGAAATTTAAAATTGTTTTGAAATAAACTACAACCTCCTGATAAAAGTTTTATGTTCATGGAATCCATGAGTGTCATATGAAAAAACACTCATTATTCATTCATTTTTCTTTTAAACGACGGAAACATATGCGGCTGTGTACCATTCTCCTTGCACAACGTTCAGCAAGAAATTATTTTAATTATCATTAATTCCGAAGAGATCCTAACCATAATCCCGAAGAAAACGTTATCATTGAGGAAGGAACGAAAATTAATGTTTTAGTTCGAATAAATGTTTTTTCTTTAAGGCAAATTGGTTTGAATTGGAAATTACTCACCAAACTGTAAGCCGAATCTTGTACATACATAATTATAAATCTTTCAAATATCTATTGCACCAGCACCCGTACGAAAATGATTATGAACTCGCAATTGCATCTTGCAGGAATATTTTGCAGTAAACCAATGTTTTTTTGAGAAGGATTTTATTTTCGGACTAGTCTAGGTTCACAAATATGGGGTTATTTAACCGATAAAATACAAGTCATTGATCACAAGAAAATTAAAATTTATTGTGGGAAGGGTAACTTTCGAGTGCGGTTCGGTTTCAATCGAGGGTTCAATGTTTGGCTTCAAAAACTCGCCCGAGTAATCACTGCTTCAATAATATTTGAAGGACCCTTGACTGAAGCTATATACTTGGAATCATAATGTTATGTATATATTATAATTTAGACGTAAAATAGGAGTTTTGAAGAAATTTCAATAACAAATGCTCATGTATAGGTTAGGATTTAGTATATATTATAAACTGCTGTTTGCATTTATCATACTGGTACGAAATCTCCTAGCGCTGGTCCTGTTGGTCGTTAAATGAAAGTAATATGAGGGGTCGAAGGAAATCCCGACTCGCGTAGAAAATTCGATACACGTCATCGAGACCTGCATGGATAAGTCTGGGAGTTTCTCCATAGGCGTACGCAAGCATAAATAGGGAGGTACATCTTCGCGACGGCGCAGTTTTGCCGAGTCCCGGAGTCTAAGTGTAGAGAGTGTAGTGTAGAGAGCTATGGATAGTTTTCCTGAGCAGTTTCAGTGATTGTATTATATTGTGATAAAGAGTTTTGATAGAAGTATTTCAGTGTTGTTTGGAGTTCGAATAAACGAACCAAGGGAATATGGAAACAGTGGTGTTCCTAATCCCAAAATACTTTGTTTCCTAAAAATATCTCACGCAACAATGAGGTCTCACTTTCCCTTCACTTGATAATATACTGAATAATCTCACATTCACAATCAAATAATTTTTGTACAGGTACAATGTTTCTGGAGGTAAGCAGACAAGCAAAACTCAAGCATTTCAAATGCTTAGGTGCAGTCTCGGTACCAACAGAAACTTTATAATAATAGTCGATATGTATCTATATGTGTACATTTTCATCTGAATTATATAGTTATATATATATATATATAGTTGAGATCAACTAGCATTAGATGCTGGTTGCTCTCATGCATTGCTACATAGCGAAAACTTGTAATGTTACTTCCAATAAATAAATAAGTATCTGTAAATAGGTATCTGTATATGACTACATTTGCTTATTACAGTTACATTACTTATTTTTTCAAAGAATTGACACCTATACGTAGATAGCTAACATTTTTTTGTCGAAATATGATTAGTATTTTTTGTATTTTGTTGGAATTTTGGTTTTATTATTATCACTTGATCAGTGAGCTTGAGGGAAATTACTCTTCGTAGCGTCTGAATGGGATTTCAAACTTCCAGCAGCTGTTTTCGATGTTGACTTCAATATTTCAGTTTAGTTAGTTCAGTAAACAGAAGTAGTGTATAGGATATTCTCAGGGTCGGCGCGATTTCCGAGGTTTTTGTTGGTTCTTGGATTGAAAGCCTTTGGTCTCCTTAACCACAGTATATTTATTTACCACTTTAGTTCGTCCTGATGTTAACAGAATGATGGAGGAACAGTTTTTTCCTCAATAGCTATAAATAATAACACTATGTTTTCATACGAATACAAAATCACAGTCATAACTAATTTACTTTGCACTAAGAAAATGGCAAAGTATGCCCAGTGACAAAAGCTTTGATAGGTTAACATTTGAATTTAACGAAACTGGAGAGCAAAGTACATTATAGGAATTAGATATGACAATATTCGGAAAATTACATAACATTCATTTTTACATAATTCAACTTACCTACAAAAAATACGTGTACCTACAAGCGGAAATTTTCGAGATTTTGCTATAGAAAAAAAAACCCAAGCACATTTCTAGTCAGATATGTTTCTGCCTGAGATATCAGCACTAAAGAGACCTCAAAGACACAAATAATTTCGTCCAGTAATTTGTCTGGTTTTTGCAATTCACATATAAAAACATTTTCCAGCAAGAATATAGGCGTGGCGTCCTCTATCGAGCGAAGCAGTAGACGCGCAGTGCTACCTTGAAGGAAAATAATTTCTCAGGCTTCCGAAAAGAGGGCGAACTAGGCAACTATAAATACATGTTATATCTTTATTGATGCTAAGAATAAATCTGCTACAGTAGAAATTCTGCTGATAAATAAAAACAATTTATCTACACCCGTACTCTAATAATACACTTGAATGCCCACAACCCGTTTTATAATGAAATCCATTACTATACAGATTTTCATTACGATACAGATTTTCAACCAATAGAAACCAATAATTTTTCAATCAAGCATGATGTGCAAGATTCGCATTTTGACGTTTGTCAAGTCAAAATCAGTAGGTATTGAATTTTTGAAGAATTTAGTCAATTTTCGATAATCGAATGAAAATGTCTAATAGCAGTGATATAGAAGAATTACCATCGACTCCTCCACAGATGTCTTAAACAAGAAAAAAATACAATCGAAAGGATTATATTTTTCATGTGACAAATGCCACACATATGTTTTCATTTTCGAGCAAAAAATGAGATCTCATGGCCGAGTGGTCAATGGCACCGGCAGTGATCAGAAACGTCCGGGTTCATTTCATGACCTCGGCAGGTTTTTTTCATTTTTTTTCTTTTCATTTCTCATTGTTGTATTTTCTGTGGTTATACCATTAATTTTAATTTTGTAGAATTTTTCAAAGAAATACGATTGATAACCTACTATTATTGTGTTCAATATAAAAACCTAATAATATAATATTTTTAGTTCTTCAGTATTTATCGGGTGTAGATAAAAAAGCGTATGCAACTCTCATGTAATGGTTATTAATACACTCGCATAAACCTTACGAAACTCACCTTCGGCTCGTTTTGTATCCTGGTTTATGCTCATATATTAATAACCATCATTACACGATCGTTGTATTATGGTGAATACGAGAAGTACATCGTACGATACGATGGAGGGCATGTTGAAATTTATCCAAAACCAATTTGCGGATCTGAAAAAAAGACGACGGGAGGATGAAAAGCGACGGCAGGAGAAAAAACAAGAAGAAGAAAAGCGACGACAGGGGAAAAAGAAACAGATGGAAAAGCGGGGGCAGGAGGAAAAGAAAAGACTCCAGAAAATTCTCGAAAACCAAAAAAGAAATCGTCACGATATTAACGACGTTCCAAATATTACGTAAAAAGGAGAGCCATTTCCACAAGTTGAATAAGAGGGGATATTGTCTAGTTATTTTCAATGTAATTTTTACATCCACTTTATTATGAAACGACTCTCTCTGCGATACATGTTGTTCAATGCATGGATACCCTCAATGATAAGGATTATACATATTCAAATATAGTGATTGTGGTTTTGCTCTTGATAAATCCGCCTTGAAACACTTAAAGTTAGTTAACATGACTAATTTATGGATAACGTCTAACTGTGAGATATGATGAACATGTTTGGAGGAATTTTGGGATCGATAATTTCTAATCGAGAATATTTTTTAATCAACAGAATTAATTAGTATATGATATACATAAAAAATGAAACTGGTACCTTTTCCTAAATCTCACTACGCTCGTCCTCAAATCATTTTATACAATACGAAAGGAACTAATAATATGAAGAGGCACCCCTGCACCAAATCACCTTTACAATGGATTCAACCTCTACCACTCTTTCCCAAATTGATGCGTTTTTCATTGAGAAATCTGATTTCATATGTCTGAGTGATTTCTTTCGTTCCTGGTGAATATATAAAATATGAATTCACCATTTGGTACGGTGTTCTAAATATTGTAAAAAGTAACTAGGCATGAAAGTTCAACTCTGCGAATTGAAAAACTATTTTTTCAGAAACTGTATCTGGATCATCGCAATTTTCGTGTTTCCAGGTTTGATTGAGATTTCTTTCACAAGATCACAAACGTGATTTCTCAATTATATTAACATACACGAGTTCAGTATGTTTTCAATCTTTTCTCGATCCAAATACCACGAAAACGTGTCGTTTTTTCGGTAAAGTGGTAAGGTTATTTTTGTGACTATTACATACTTCCAGATATCAATAAAGTTATTCTGAATTACCTACAAGGAGAAATAATGGGACATTTTCAGCCGCCAAAACTTTATTACCACTAGTTACCAATTTTTCTCAGAAGCAACAAAGGAAGGATGAGAGACCCAAGAAAAACACTTCACTTCTCCCATGAAAAAATTATAACTGTAATCCACACATTTTTTACAAAACTCGCAGCCCAGGAAGAAAACTTCTTGATCATGTTTATAAAAGAAAAAGTCTTATTTTGATTTGAAAAACTCTGAAAATTTTCTCTTCTAGTTTTGTAACACCCTGATTGGATTCAATCGACATAATATACCATGTTCATTTTCAATTTTAGATGCGAGCAAGAAAAGGACACTGGAAAAGGAGCTGGAGACGAATGTAGCAGAAATACTAGAGAAGTAAATATTTCATATAATTTTTACTTTTTCACTAGTTATGTACGATTAAATGTTTTTTGGTAGTCAACCCCATCTCAGGCAACACCAGCCGCTAACCAACTAAATGTTGCATCTTCAAATATGGTAAGTTTACTTTTTCATTCACATAAATATGAAGCTTTTAGACAATAATGAATAAATTGTTATTTCGCCTCTTGATAATAATATTTGGGTATCTGTTTTGGGTGTTTTCCGTCACCTAGTCCTCAAGGTCTGACCTACTTATCAGACTTGTAGAAATGAAAATAAACATACATGTGACATAACACCCTGAAAAATATAAAAAACACAACCGGATGAGTTGAGTTTTTTTTTAAAACAACCTGTAACTATTGGAAAAGTCTGAGAATTCAATTATTTCATTTATACTACTTCCATGGAGAACAAGGATCATCTCAATATATTTTTTGACCAATTTCAAGAAATTTGAGAGATGTTTATAATCAAAATTGAAAGTTCAGAAGCATGTTTATTCCGATATTTTGGCAGATCCAGACAGTTTCATCCATGATCAATATTCAATCATTTTGTTTTATTTGTATACAATGTTACCAGATAGTCTGAAAATAACCTGTGATATGGTTGCTGACATCATTCTGTATTGGGAAATCCAGCTAAGCATTATGCTATCTGGTGCCTATTGACGAACTGAATTTGTTTTGGCAGTTTTCTACGTCTTCTTAAAAAAAATCATCTTCATTTTTGCAAATTTACTTCATATTAAGTAATATTCACAAGTGGTGCAGTCTCATAAACATAAATGATACCCAGCTATAAAATCTAACAGTCAAGCACTTGAATATTCACTTTGATGCTGCTCACTTTTTTGCAAATCAAGAAGATATTGGCTTTTGCGACTGATATATGTATTGAATCGAAAGAAATTAAGAATGTTAATAGTGACTACTTGAGACTTAATAGACATATTATTATGGAAGGTAGGTAGGTAGGTAGGTACAAAGTTAGTGGCCTTCCACTGCAACCCGCGAGGGTTTATTGTGGTTCACATTAGATTCATACTTCACCAAATAAACTGAGCCTCTTGACAAAGCGAATCTTTTTATCTGGAGAGTGATCTTTCAGGTTCGAAGGCGAAAGTGAAACTCTGCCAAACGTTGGGAACGTGATTCGGTCCGCGGCGGGGCAGGCACAAAGTATATGCCCTGCTGTTTCATCATGTTCCAAACAGAGACAGTCGCCGAAACTTCCGAAACTTCCGACAGTCATATGATGATTCAAACGACAGTGGCCTGTAAAGAGACCTGTGAGACATCGTAGATCATCCCTACTGTAGTATAATTAATTGTTTAGTGCCGTACTTCGAGGGATATGTGAGTCCCTTGGAGTGGGCCAATCCTGGCAGATTTTGCCAGAAGTCTAAAACTCTTCGTGATTTTGTATCAGTAGTAGGTGGAGGCAGATATATTTATAAAAAAGATCTGGCTTTTATCTGCAAACTTAAACAAGGGCTCTCCGAAGACTCTATGAGAGTGATTTTCAAATATCCTTCACGCCAATGCACAAGTGTGACAATTTCAAATGTATATCAATTAAATCATCTTCTATATAACAATATCCATATCCATTGACTAACTTTCTCACAATCTATTATTTTCATAATGTTATGAAAATTTCAAAATTGCTAAAGCGCGTGCTACAATTTCCGAGAGGCATGAAGTTGCAAAATATCACGGCCTATTTCTCTCGTTTTACTACCAAATTCCTCATTTTGACGACTTCAAGCAATGTTTTTCTCAAAAACTCTCCATTATTTTTCGTTGTATCCGTGAAAACTTGAAATCAGTACACTTGAAAGTTCCTCATACCAAAAAATCAACAGAATTCACCAAAAGCGTTTTGTGCGTGGTCCTTTGAAAAATTGAAGCAAAGCAATAGCGATTTGTTCAGAATATGTCTGTGTGAAACTATCATGAAGAAAGAATGAAATAAATGAAGTTGGTCTCTCTTTTGAATGTTGTGATTTTTTTATATCTCGCTAGAGCTCCACGAATACGACTGTATCTCTTAAAAGTTCAATACCATCCAATTTCTATAAATTTCATATTGCATAATCATAAATGAATATATTCCATTAAGTTTTCTTCGAAATTATTGGTTCTGAAGGCAAACAAAACAAACTTCAAATTATACGAAACTCAGGTGCTGGTTTACTAACACTCACTTCTGAAGGAAAAATAAAATGAAGAAACCAGTATTTTTCAAAACATATTTTGATTTTCACGCTACGATTAATAGAAACTCGGAATGTTCACAAGGGATCATTTTACCTAGCTACCTCTATCGTATTTTCAGTGGTTTTTGTCCCATGCATATCTTCTGATACCATTTCCGGCCGCTGCGAAAAGTCCGTAAGATGCACCCATTTGTTCTCATTTTTCTACGCTCAATATTTTTCTATATAAAATTATAGAATACATATTAATCGTTCTTTCGTGTTTACCTTATTTTGAACAGCAATCTTAAGTACCTTTAGGTACTTTTGGAACATAACCGAATCTACATCTGAGGGTATTAGCTAGATAGTAGGATGGAGTGAAATTGGTAAAATATACATTTAGTTCATTTTAGGTTGTTTTGATAGTTTAGAAAGAGATAGGCGCTATCGCTCCTGGAAACACCAAAATCGCTGTCGCAATCACCGATTCTGAAAAACATTCTCGAAATATTTGTTTATAGTATGGAGAGTTGTTCAATTCTCTTTACTCGTATATTCCAATACATATAAATCGGCCAGTCTAAGCGAATCGCTTCGATTTCGTGCTTACTGAGTTTCGCTTCTGAAGCTTCATAAGCAGCGAGAAATACAAAAATGTCAAAGCTGCTTTGCTGCATGAATATTGGAAAACTCATCATTAAATAGGTACCATACAATGTTATTTTCGCAACAGGTATATTCCAATATTAGTTCGAAAACTTCAAAAATTAACGTTATATTGAAAGCAAAAAGGTCATAAATGAACGTCACCCAGTTTGTTTTCCGTTCCGAATGGTTAATTTGAAATGCCGATGTGGTTGTGGTGAACTCTTGTTTATATTAATGCCCTCAGTCAAAATATTGTCACAACTAAATGAATTAGGAATCAAACTTCGAGTTATAATATATGTATATATGTATATATATATATATATATATATATATATATATATATATATATATATATATATATATATATACATATATATAAAAACTTCGAAACCACTAGGTGATTTCTGTTGGTGAGGTTGCAGTCAATCTTAAGGATGCCAGGGAGTGAGAAAAACTCTTTGGTATTGCGTCAAGCTTTCGGAAATGTTTATTTCCTTCTTCAGGACTTACTAAAAAATTGTTAGTTACGAAGTATGATGCGTTGTTTTTTCGGGTTTCATTCCGTTTTCTGTGGTTTTGATCCTCTGAAGGATAATTCTCACAACCCGAAAAAACAACGCATAAAATACGTTCGCATACAAGGAGAGGGGGGGGGGCTGTCTGAGTGTGACAAGGGGGGACGGGGGGTATACGGCAACGTGACGTTCGCCGTTTATTATTTTTTGACATGAGCACTAAAAGCCAGCGTGACCACTTCTGGTAGAAATCTACTTTTTTAGTAGATATCTGATGAAAATTGAAAAAATTTTGTATGAAAGAAATCTTCAGTAGATTTTGGTAGAAATCTACATGTGCGACATCTCCTAACGAATTCCTAAACTCGTCAGATTTTTTAATCAAATCTATAGTCACTGCATCTTCGCGAATGAATTTTCAATTGAGAATGGGAATTAATCTTGTTACAGTACACTGTATTTCACTATACAAATGAAACAAAATAAAGAGATTTTTTACTGTTTCATTGTGTTATTGAGCATTGAATCTTCTGATTATGTATGATGTGGCCATCCATAAATAAATATTTTTAATTTTCAGAATTTGTGTACTATCATTTAGAATTTATCATACTCAGTAGGGGGATCGTCTTAGTTTTTGTGACGAAATATTTGTAGGGGGGGTCACAAAAAGTGTGACACAGCGTGACAATGGGGGGGGAGGGGGTCAAAAAAGCTGATTTTAGTGTGACGTATTTTATGAAAGGCCCCTGATACATAATAATATAATATTGTGTATATATCAACCGGAAGTTCCAGCCAGCATATATATATATATATATATATATATATAGTTGTTCGGCTAGGCATATATAAATATATATATATATATATATATGTTGTTCTTGAGTTCGGGTTGAACCGCGTCTGGAGTTTTGTTCTCGACGTTTCGGCTCCGATTTTGGAGCCATTTTCAAGAGGTAAATGTGACTTCACGCTGAGGTCTCAATCTGCCTACTCCTCAGGTGTTGTCACAGGGGGCAAGGGTTTGTGACTTGACGCCGGGGCCTCAATCTGCCTACTCCCCAGGTCTCGTCGCGAGTTCTTTCTAAGGTCTCAATCTGCCTACTCCTTAGATCGAAGTGAGGTATCGAGGAATGTTGGGTACTACCCAACATCCCTCCAAAATCGGAGCCGAAACGTCGAGAACAAAACTCCAGACGCGGTTCAACCCGAACTCAAGAACAACACACAACTGACCGCGGAAACCTATCCGAACACATATATATATATATATATATATATATATATATATATAATATGCCTAACGGTGAGTGGTCGGACTTCCATTGTCTAGATAATTCACAAAGAAACTCATAAAATGGGGAAAAAAAATTATTCACTGATACATAATGTACGTATTATAGTTATGGTTTATAATGCCATATATTATTCCTTCAGGAAATATTGGCGAGAGATTAATAAAAATAGCTGCCTCTATCACATTTTCAGTGGTTTTTGTCTCATGCATATCTTATGAGATCATCTCCGGTTGAAACATTTGTTTATATATAAGTTGATATTTCTTCATTTCAATTTTGTTTGAATTCTCTATTTCAAATTAAATATTTGCTTTTTTTCGACGATATTGATTATTGGTCAATTTACATTTCAAATTTTATTCTTTGACCAAAATCCATTTCAATTTTTTCATTGAATTTGAGTGCCTCATTTCATTTCATTTTCTACCCAATTATTTGACTTCAGATTAACTTCTGCTCTTTCATTTTCAGAGTTTGAGAGTTGTGTACTTGATTGTTTCACCTTGAAAGTCAATTTCATTATTCAGTTCATTTTTTATTTTTGTCACGTTATGAGTTTTTTGCAACAGGTTTCAATATAGTTAATTATATGGACAATGGAAGTTCGAACCAGTACCACCAGCAAGGAACATTGTCGATAACATTCACGCAAACATAACTGTTGATGACTAGGGGCCACAGCTTATAACGTTTTTTCCAGCGAGTGTCATCTTCATTCCACTAATTGCTTAGTCGTCCATGAGGGTTAATGGAGATCTGGATACCAGAACATTCTATTGTTTGAATCATTAATATATTTTCTAGAATTCCATGTCACGTTCGGCATATTCCCTGGATGATAGCCCAGCAAAATCAACCAATTCATCAGGTTCATGGACATCTGATAACATGGGATTCAATAATGTATGAATAGTTTTGAAATATAACCCAAAAGTTTGAAAATTTTCATTTTTAGTCATGGCAAACCCCACCTCCTTATTGTGTCCAGCAGCCAATAATGCTAGCACCACTACCACCAGCTCTATATTCTGTTCCAACTGTAAGTACTGAATTTCTTCTTGAATAATATCAGATATTGATATATTGGATTATCATTTGCAGTATAGGTTCACGAACTGTAGTTGAAGTTTTTGCAAACCTTAAACATTATAGTTTTTTGAAATAAATGAAAGACAGTTCATATAATGTTCATATAATGTGTGAGTTCGTGTGCAATCCCGAAATACATAGATTGAAATTCAAAAAAAGGAGCCTCCAATATTATTTAGATGAAGTGAAAATTTTATGTTATTGCTTCAAGTAACAATCCACATTTAACATGTTAGTTTGGTTCAAAGATATTTTTTTTTCATTTTCGAAATCCTCCCAAGTTACTCAAATAATATATACTTATATGAGTGGTTGTTTTCTTATTACATGTGGTACCTATCATTTTCAATAGAAGATTCGAAACGATGAGACTGGGATATTTTTTGAACATTGGCCATAGTCATTTGAGAATCGGCGCCACTGCAGGTTTTTATTTCTTCTGCAACTGCAACAGATATTATCAAAGGGGGTGCAGTAATGGTCAAAGTGGTCTGTCTATACCTTGTCACGCACACAGACAGTATGAGTGACAACTACTCCACAAGTGCCACATACACTATTTGGCCTGCAAGTAAATTGAAAAGTAAAGTCTACAGCCCATGTATTCCTATCATTGAATATTCACAATAATTCAATATGAAATTATAAAATGAAATAAAGTATGAAATTGCTTTGAATCAATATAGTTTGTGGAGAATCCACACTTTCAGTGATTTCTTTAAAGATTTTTTTTGTAATATAGGGGGTTATCTTATTGTTGTATGAAGAGAATCGTTTGAAGAAATGAGTAGTGTGCTTTGCAGGAGTTAAAATTTGTTTATGTCTGAAAATTTTTTTTTACAGACATTGCCACAATTTCCCGTGCCCAATGCATATGGTCCATGTGCCATGCCAATCAATAGTTTGGTAAGTACAGCTATAAAATAAGTTAAACTTCAAAGGTATAGGTTTCCTTCTGAATGCATATTAACGCTATTGCAAAGTGGATATAAAAACATCATTGTAATATGAAAACTCGTGTTGATTGTTCTGTTTTGATTACACGAATTATCTTCTTCAAGGAGCACGTTTTGCGGTTTCGTAAACATTATAGTGAGTCTTACTGGAAACTGTTCAAGTGTTACTTATAAACAGTTTTTTCAAATTGATACATCAATTCAGTTTGACCTTGTCTGATGTGTACTTTGGGAAGAAAAATGTTATAATCAATTTCCATTGTAATGGATATGATCGGAACATTTCTCGTGAAGGTAGAACCTTCTGCTGCTGGTGTTAATTTGATGTTGGATTTACTCAGTACTGTTGAATGTTTCAATATCTTTATGATCGTGGAATTCTCGGCAATAATTCGCACAATCTAAACGTCAACTAACAAAAGATAGTATCGTGATCAGCAAGTTTGTTTGTTCCTCACCAAAACTGTTAGAGAAATGCAATCTTGAGATCGCTCAATCTAGAAATACCTGTAACCGTACCCGGCGCATTCGCCATATATTGAATGTTTGCTGCTGGCCGACCGATTGAATTCAAAGCTTCTGTGACAGAAATTACTACATCGTTACAGAATATTCTCAAATTAGGGTAATCGGTTTTTCTTGACCAGGAGGCACATAATTATTCTGAGCACATCCAAATTATTTGTATCGGTAGAAATTCTTGATGATTATTATTGTTTCGTGATTCTGTAACGTTCTCTTTCAGAGTCATATCCACGCAACCTCCAACGGTCAGGCGTCGGGGATTCGTCCACTACCACTTTTTCCGATGCCAGTCATGATTCCAGTAAGTAACCAAATTTATTTTTCCATTATCGCGACCGTGACTTTTTACAGGAAACAATATGAACAGAAAATATTCATTAAAACACTGCTCGCAAATTATAAAAAATATTTTAGGAAACGTTTTTCATTTTCTAAATTCAAGATGAAAAGGGGGCCAATTGAAATAACTGTTGCCCTATCTGAATCGCTCGATGGGCGTTAACATTTCTGTTAATCGACAAAATACTGACTTGGAGCAGTCATATTAATAATATTCTTTCGGAAGTCCCAGTGGCAAGTTGAACATGAAACACGTGGGGTTTGTGATCGAAAATGATCTACTGGTCATACCAAACCTATGCTTCTACACCTCACTGGTATGGTGGCAAAACATAACGACATAATTTTCCCGATTAATCTTTGCCGAATAAATTCCCTACTGAAATCATGCAATGATTCGAGAAAAACGTATGTCTGCCAACTTTCATGCAACTGGCCCAGACAATATAATAATGCCGTCACTGTTTTTCGCATATTTCCACTGTCGTTGCGCATATTTCAACCACTGCCATATTAACTCCGAAACTTTGGAAACATTCGCTAGTAATGT
The DNA here is from genome assembly GCA_032362365.1 of Zygogramma bicolorata. Taxonomy (NCBI): domain Eukaryota; kingdom Metazoa; phylum Arthropoda; class Insecta; order Coleoptera; family Chrysomelidae; genus Zygogramma; species Zygogramma bicolorata. The sequence continues at coordinate 35,356 of JAVJAQ010000614.1, forward strand.
CACTTCCAAAAAAAAACGATGCCTCAAGCTTGAACATACATATACTGCGTACCCTTTCCAAAGTTCTCGAGAAAATCATGGAAGAACAAATACGTTCCCACATTACAAGTCTCAACATATATCGTCGTGCACAGGACATTTATTCTCATATCAATATCAGTGGGATTTACATTTTAGTACTCCTTGATTACCCAAAAGCATTCAATTTATGAAATTACGACCTTATTGATATTCGCCACTTCATCGGAGTTTCTCGGTCCTCTTCTGATTAGCTTTCAGCTTATCTGAAAAATCGCTCTCAAGCAGTAATATTAGGCACCTCTATGCAGATGATAGTCAACTATACCTGGCTTTTGACGAATGCGATGCCATCTTGGCTCAAGTTGAGATCAAAGAGGACATTGAAAGTCTGCTGAAATATCAGGTCGTTCTTGTTTAATAAAAGCCTTCAATACTAAGGTGGCGTTCTTTGGCAGAAAACTTTCTAAAAATGGAGTGCTCGAGAAAATTTTTCTCAACATTCGCTGCTTCCTCCTTCCCTCTAAATGTAAGAATTGTCTAATGAATATAACGAAAAATATCACCGTTTTCTGGATGGATGGTGAAGTATCGGACAGTTCAATTCTATTTACGTAGCGTTACCAAAATAAGACAATAATCCTTCAATTCAAACTCCACTTTGAACCAAATCAATATTCATTTATTTTCCTCCTGGGAATGCATTTCTTATATACAGACTTATATATTAGAAATAAATATGTGAAACTACATAATCCTGGGGTGGCTTGTAAGTAGTGGGCGAATATTTTAAGGTTGAATTGAGACACATTTAACGTGCGAGTTGCTAGTCAGACAAATCTCGTGTTAGACAACTCACTACGAATCCTGTGCCAGTTACATACATTTGCTTATCTATACATAATATCAAATGTTTAGCTAACATACAAGGTTCAAGTAATAATCATAGTGACCTGAATTAAATTTACAGACATACATCTATACATAATATCAAATGTTTAGCTAACATACAAGGTTCAAGTAATAATCATAGTGACCTGAATTAAATTTACAGACAGATTGCTCCGATTACAAAATGGAAGTAAATACACAGTGGGTAGGTATTATGGTAAATAGAGAAATGAGATTCGTATCGTTGTGAAATGGCCCATGACGTATATGGGTAATATGATTATCGAAATCCGTTTATGATTAAGTTGTTAAATAATAACGTTGAGAACAGAAAATGGAAATGAATATATCAACCAAGATTTGATACATGATATTCTGAAAACAATACAAATCAGGCATGAGTTGACTGCCCCCATACACACTGGAACAGAATGGTGTAGTATGTGCTTCAAGATGCTCAACTCAGTTTGGAATATTGGGCTGAAGCTGCCAACACAGCCGTTCACCTGAATCATATGAGTCCTAGTAGTAGTGTTGTGGTGAATGTGAAATAAAAGAGCTTTGGTCAGGAAAGAAAGTTGATCTTCGTCATCTCGAAGTGTTTAGATGCAGAGCTTCCGTTCACGTCCTGATCAGAAGCGAAGAAACTGAAGGAATATATCGATCCTTCAAATCCAACAAAAATTTGACGAGTTCTAGATGTTGATGTGAAGAAGAACAAAATCGTCACATTGGATGAATGATTCGAGTACACGAAACAATTTCTTAATTAATTAATTCAGAATTCAAGAAAAGGTACTTGAATAAATGGAAGAAATTGCTGGTCAAAAAACAAAACTGATGAACAAGAATGTCCGATCAGGCGTGAGGATAATAGGTTGCACGGCGAAATCGATGCCCAATCAGAGACAGAAATAATAAACTATGACGATAACATACTTTACCGAGATGTTGATTAATCGAGACTGAAGCTATCAATGTCAATGAAATCGTGACTAGAAATGATGGTGAAATAGTATATTATTCAACGAGCGTATAATGATGGCTTATATTCACAAGGCGAAGTTATATCTAAATCACCGAGAGAATAATAGTCATTACACGCGAGTAGAATACTATACTTTAATTTGTTGAAGTTTTTCTATTGGAAATTGTTTTCACACCTTCAATCCAGGACTTCATCATTTGTTACATTCATATCAGTTTATAACACCCGTTAGGGTCAATTCAATAGGACCAGAAATAGGCAACTTTGCCCCAATCTAACCGACTCTCTATTTCTCAAGCTACCCTGTATGACAAAGCTTTTTAATACTACAGGAAATAGTCCTTTCAATACTGCTTTCTTTATTTCAATTTTAATCCAGAGTTTTGTTACTATGCAGTAATTTCAAGTTTTTTTTTTTTCATTTTCAGAATGAAATATGGCAGCAAAGACCCATCACACAGCGTGCCATCGAGGATTCGTACAGACTAAGTGGCATACCATATCCGCAACACAATGATACTGTTTTCAATAAACAACACCAGATAGTAAGTAGAAGAGCTTTCTCGAGAATTGAACGAAACATTAAGGGTAGTTATACCTATAATCAAAATCGCGTTAGACAGTTTCCAATGCAAGCAAATGCGAGCACCCATCCATCATTGAATCATTAGGAATCAGTGAAAAACTTTGTAGTTTCGCTGTTTGAAAACGTGATTTCGTATGTCATTTGTTTTCTTTCTGACATAATATTGAAGACAGATATTTTGAAACTAGTGTGAGGTGAAGATAATTAGTAAAGTGAACGTAATTGAATGAATGAATGGGTTACCTACGGGATTTTTTATATTTCTGTTAGTTTTGGAGAAATTTCGAATGATAAGTTTTCCAATCCTCGATGCGTGGTGGTGGTAAGCAAAAAACCAGAGTGAGAAATATTTTCTGTTTGGACAGTTTTACAATAATAGATTCTTACTTCCTGCGAAAGTATTGTTGAATCTGCTTGAATCTAATTGGGGCAGGGTTCAAAACATTATTTTCATGAAATGGAATATAAAATTCATCAGTTCAACTGGTTCGTTTTCTCATTCAGTTTTTTGTTTTCAAAAAACATTCACAGTTATCGATAAAATTGCACATTCAAACATTGAAATCTACAAACACTCGACTCGACTCACGTCGACGTAAGAGATTTCTGCTGAAATCCGTAGTCATCTTCAGATATATAAGTCAGGTGAGTGCCTCTTCTCAGTTACAGAATTCTGAATTTCAATTGAAGAACACATTTTATTTTCTTTCACGTAAAAATACCTCAAATCTGTGAATTTGAATCACTATTGTTTTCCAATCAGAATTGAAAATTGAAAATCTACTACTACAGAGACACTCACTAGAACCTCATCTCTGATGATCTGTTTATAAACTTAACAGAGGAGAACCCCTCATAACAGCAACATTCTGTTCTATGAATCTGTAGTAGATAAGAGAATCACTTCTCAAAGAGCCGATATTTCTAAACCTACAGAAGAAATCCGCAAGATGAAAATCAGATGAAAACTGGAAAAGATGAGTAATTATTTATTATATATTCTAAATTGTCCCCCCAAGGTATTGTAAACATTACGAGACACAGCGATAATGATAACATTTGAGGCACAACTGTGAAAATGAGCGTTCGAAAGTAGCTATTTCACATTTCAGTGTGTGGGTAAAGCACAGTGGCGGATCCACGGGGGGGTTTGGGTCCGCCCCTCCCCCCATTGGGAAAATAAAAGGTTTTTTTTCCAATTTTGAACGGCTCCTAATTTCCAAATTTTGTTAGGGTACGAAAAAATGTCACATGAGCAAGACAAAAAAATGAAATAGAATAATTTTTTTTTGCTTTAAAATTGAAGAACTTCAATAATTATTATTACATTCCATTGAAAACTAAAGAGCAGGCTACATTTTGACATTGGTCAATTTTCATTTTTCAACAACCAATTTATTCAATTCAATAATCCTCCAATTCCTAAAAAAATAATTCTCAAGAATTAAAAATAGTAAAAACAAGATCTGGATTGAATGTTACCCAAACAAACATACAAACAAATTTCGCTTGAAATTTTTGGACTCATCGATTGTTCTTTTCTTTTTTTTTGGTCCAGTCGGTTCAGACGCTGGACCAAGCCGAGTAAAATATGAAAATAGAGTCCTCTTCATGTTGTAGGTTCAAAATAAAATGTTTTTCTTTAACTATCAAATTGCAATTTTTCTCGATGACACTTTAGAAAATTGACACTTGTCAGGCTTATCTAGGAAAAGTTCGAGAAATTTCTGACAGTGCTGCCATTGGATCCTTTTTGGCGCAGTATTTGAAAAATTAGACTTGTTACATTTGTGATGAGTATTGTGTATGCCGGTAGCGATTTGAATATACTATGTATAAGTAGAATATGCTGTTGATTAGGTTAAATTAACTCGATTCGATTTAAAAAAAGTTAAGTTTCGAACCTACTTTACCTCCTTTTTTTTGGATCTTGACTAGTTGTTGCTATACGGTAGCGGTAGTATGTATATATATATATATATATATATATATATATATATATCTTTATATATATATATATATCTTTATATAAATTTTGAGTTATAGACCCCCCCCTTGACCTGATCCTGGATCCGCCACTGGTAAAGCAAGAATGTTGTTATTTATACATCGCGAATGTCAAGTGGTAGGCATTTATTACCCTATTTACTACGGCGAATGAGATTTCAAGAAGTTCTGTTGGTTATTGAAATAATAATATGAAAAACAGGAATTTCAAAAAGCAACGAACTTAACTCAAATGATAGCGAATGTAGTGGAAAATGGAAAATAATCTGACAATATTTTTATTTATCTGACCTTGCCTTCAGGCCGAGCTATGAATGAGGGGTTGACGTCTATGATTACCTGAAGACTAGAGACAACCATGTAATGATGAATTATTTTGATCAACTGAAATATAAAAATTATGTACGGAACTTATACATGCGACTAACGTGAAAACAGAAGTTAACAAATCATATGAAAACCCATAACCCGTACTTTTTAGGTTGAGTGTTCCATAGAAAATGAATGAAATGTTTGTTCAACCGATTATTCATTTTCAGAATCAACCAATTCAGGTTCTGACTCTCAGTCCAGTGCTGAACAATGTACCATATGATCTGACTGTAGTTCAGATGACTGAAGATCATTACCGTGAACATTTTTTGTAAACGTTCTTATAACTTTTTATTGAATTTTTTCAAGTCAATTCAATATTTATTGTATTTTCATTAGATTTAGGGCAAGTTTTATTGTTGTATTAGGTGGAATGTGTTCATTACATTCGAAACAGTAACTTGAAATTTTAAAATAGATCATTGATAGAGAATTGTCTCCCATTGATTACAATTACTTGATCGAATTGAATTCTAAAATATTCATTGTTCATATCAACTTTGGTATAGTGTTTTTAAAATGTTCAGACTGCTGTAATTTTTATATTTTTATAGCAAGTTTCGAGTTGATAGTTTGAATCTTTATATTGTTACTGTTTTAGATTATTCCAATATTTATGTATTTTTTTATGTGAAGTAGTCAATTGAAAGATATCGACAGCTGTTGATATTCTTGTTCTAGAGCCCTCTAGCAGTATTTTACAATAATATTAAATTATTAACAAATATCGGCAGCTGTTGATGCTTATTTTTTTACATTGGTAAAGTCCTATTTCATAACAGGACTTGATGGATATTTATTGGTAGCTGCTAATGCTTTCGTTTTAAATTGTTCAAGTTGTATTTCACGATAGGACCAGTTCTTGGTAGATGTTGGCAGCTTTGATATTTCTTATGCTTGTTTACCTTACGAATTGATTGCACAGATAATGTGCCATTTTCTTGTACTTTTATATCATTGATTGGTTTAAAATAAATATAATAAAATTTTGATGGGTGTATTATTTCTAATGAAACTTTTCTATTGTTCACATTCAACGACACTACCCTACGCCTGTGCGCGAAGATATACCGTAGTTGAAATCCGAAAACAAAAATATTTGTTTGAAGGCCGACGCTCTTAACATCTTGACCACGAAACTGCCGGTGATTGGCCTTGGTAGCGAAAGTAGGTGGACGGTACATAAAGAATAAAAAAAACTATCGCATATCTACAGCTTTTCAAATTTCGATCTTTTTCCTATGCGCACTAACGCAAATGCGTCAGGCTCTTTCATGCAGTCTCTTCCTATTGGGATATCAAGATAAGTGATTCGTCCTCTGCTGAAAAGTTTCGAAAAATGTTGAAGTATTGTCAACGAACCCAACCAGCAAAATTGTTTTTAGACCGTAAGAGCATGACAGATGGAAGTGTATGATTTTATTCCGCTTGCCTTTTTGATGGTCGATAGTTGGCCCACAATTGAGCCAGGAATAGTGGGTCCGAATCTCCGGACGCTTGACGGCCATATTTGAAAACGCGTTTTTATTCGTACAATATTTTTAAGTTTTTGCATGATCTTATACCGCTTGCCATTGTAACACACGCTCATTTACACTTAATGGAGCTTGAATAATGAAAGGCAAGCGATTACAAGTGACCGGCGTAGTTTGAAATGTCACGAAAAACTGAAAAAAAAAATTATAAATTGCATGTTTTCAAACTACTTGCCAATAAGAAAAATGAAAGTTTATATCAAAATATGACGCTACAAAAATTGGCAAGCGCCGGTCGTTAGCTCAACGGTACGAAATTTCCGGAACATCTTGTAAAATTTTTGCACATAATTTGTATGATCCTGAATTGCTTGCCATTCGAACAGAATGTCATTGGAGTCATTAAGGGACAGTAAAACAAATGGCATGCATGTAAGGATGTCCGAAAATAGAGGCAAGCAAAAATAATGTTGCAAAAAAATTTTTTTGTTTTTGTTCGATTTTAAACTGCTTGCCATTCTGCATGTATTTGAAGGACAATGAGATGGGTATGTCATAAAAAAGGCAAGCATCGGAGTGCAGTACAACATGAGAAAAAAATCGATTTTAAAAAATTAATTAATGTTTAGAGATGATAGTAAACAATTCACAAGTTTCGTACGATTTGAAACTGCTTGCCATTTTGCATTTAATTAAAGGGCGATAGGATAACTATCTGATGAAAAAGGCAAGCATTGAAGTGTAGCAGAACATAAAAAAAACGATTTTTAAAAATAACTAATTTGTTGCTTTGCCAAAAAAATCGCTAATACGGGACAATTTGACAACTGCTGGTCATTTTTATTTCAATTATATATTATAAAAAAAGCAGTCACGTAACTGCAGGCCAACTGTAGGGTATATTAGTCGTTCTTCCTGGATTCTGGATTGCATTCGAAAACACTCTGCGGGTGCAGTCAGTGGCGGGTGCAGAGTGATAGACTTGGGTGAATAGAGTGCTGCTCGATTTCGGACGGCTTGCGGAGAAAATTCTAGGTCTGTTTATATTTGGTTCGAAATGTGTGAAATTCAACATCTTGAGTTGACGTACATCGGGCGATCGTACTGGCACTTTTATAAAATAAATCGTCGTTGGCAATAGATATAAATTGATTTTCTGAATTTCGTACCAACTGCATATCCTAACTTATACATAACGTAGGCATGTCTGTAACAATTTCCATTATTTATTATTTATTTTCATTCAACTTTTCGTCGAGGACTTTTCAATCAATATTTATTTTACAAATCTTAAAACCTGACATCACACTACTAGGATAATACAATATCAAATGATAACATATACTGTAAGTTAGGAAAGTAAATACCATTCAACGTACCAACTAATACGACACAACAGTCTGTTTATCACTATTACCGATTTTTAAAGTTGGGAAGCTGCATACACTTCTTGGTAAATGAATCGAAGGTTTTTTTTAACGTGTATAATGGAGGATGTTTTCGAACGCAATCCTGTATGTGGGAATCAAATTTTGTGCTACACTTCAATGCTTGCCTTTTTTATTATATATTTATTTTATCGCCCTTTAATTAAATGCAAAATGGCAAGCAGTTTGAAATCGTACAAAATTTGGGAATGTTTTCTATCATCTCTACAAAATAATCAATTTTATAACATCGATTTTTCTTATATGTTGTGCTACTCTCCGATGCTTGCCTTTTTTATTACGTACTTATCTGACCGCCCTTTAATTACATGCGAAATGGCAAGCAGTTTCAAATTGTACAAAGTTTGCGATTTTTTTTTACAACTCTATTTCTTGTTTATAATAAGATGATTTTATTATACATGCTTGCCTTTCGGGTTGTGACATTGTTTTATTACGAAATTAATGTTTCTCTTTGTTTGAAGCAATTCGGGATCATGCAAATTATGTGCAAAAATTTTACAAGATTTTCCGGAAATTTCGTACCGTTAAGCTAACGACCGGCGCTTGCCAATTTTTGTAGCGTCATACTTTGATATGAACTTTCATTTTTCTTATTGGCAAGTAGTTTGAAAACATGCAATTTATAATTTTTTTTTTTCGGTTTTTCGTGACATTTCAAACTACGCCGGTCACTTGTAATCGCTTGCCTTTCATTATTCAAGCTCCATTAAGTGTAAATGAGCGTGTGTTACAATGGCAAGCGGTATAAGATCATGCAAAAACTTAAAAATATTGTACGAATAAAAACGCGTTTTCAAATATGGCCGTCAAGCGTCCGGAGATTCGGACCTACTATTCCTGGCTCAATTGTGGGCCAACTATCGACCATCAAAAAGGCAAGCGGAATAAAATCATACACTTCCATCTGTCATGCTCTTACGGTCTATTTATAATTTCATGTTCCTGCAACAGTATTATTTTGTTGTTATTTTATAATTACTTCCAAAATGCTAATAGATTACATTAGACGACCTGTGAACACAATATAGTTGTAGGCAATAAAAGTGTTTCATAAATTTGTCATAGAAACGTTCATGAAATAAAATTTAAAAACCGTTATAAAATTGTAACGAAATTATCACAAAAACTTTTCAACAACTAACTTATAAAACATATTTTGCTATAAAAGTAAATCGCTTGGAAGCAGTTTTATAGCACTCTTCTGCTAGTTTGTTATGATCTTTATAAAACTATTTGAAGCTTATTTTATAACTGCTTCCTGTAGCTCTAATGAAATTATTTTATTGGAATGCTTCCAAACACAATTTTGTTTTTATTACCATATTGTCACATTTATGATAATTTCCCAACTATTCTATTGTATGGTATATTTACTACAATTCTAACACAACAAAATAACTGTTATACAATCAAATTGCTTCCGCGAATGTATATTTGCTGTCGCCAAGAATGAAATGCAGCTTTCAAGAAGAACCAGCTGTCATTGATTTTACAGGTCAATGAAGTATAATTTGTGAGCTTAATTTGACAAGTGTGTCCCAATAACTTACCTAACGCATGATGTGTAATATTGGTCATTGGAAAAAAATTAAGAAAAGTGGTTCGTTTAGACGAAGACTGAAAATATGTTACGATAATATGATGTGCAGTGATAGGGGCATCTCTGTCTTTAATTTTCAAAAACAGGTTCACTTAGGTGAATCGAAAGAATAAACAAACAATATCATACAGTAATAGCTTTAGACTAAATTCGAAGCGTGGGTGTTCCATTAAAGAAATATTTGGAAACTTTTTGAGTCACTCTGTTTATTGAAAATACTAACAAAACACTTCAAAATCTCCCACATAATACATGGTGTTTACATTTTTTTCTTGCTAAAAACAAGAAAAGGTTAATATAATGATTATGAAATCCGTCGATTTGAGTGTAACACTATGTATATATATATATATATATATATATATATATATATATATATATATATATATCCTCAAACTACTAGCTGAAAGCTCTTTCGAAATTCAGCCATCATAACCAATGGTAGAAGCTTCCTATCCAAAACATCCTGATAAATAATACTTATATCCAAACTATGTGAGAAATCCCATGCAATATCTTCATATAATCACTTTTGTAGGAATCTATAGCTTTAAAAGTAGTCCGACTCTGCCGCAATACCACCACTTCCAGAACCCAGTATTTCTTAACAGTTTCATAGGAGTTTTATAGTAGCTAAAATGCGTTAAAATGATTGCTATTGATACCAAATTATTTTATAGAATGACGCCATTTTAAAATGATAGCAATCCGGAATACCGACATTAGATGAGTTGAAGATATGAAATACCGCAATTATAGTGATATTTACAGCTGAAAATTACATGTATATTATAAGATGATATTATTTAGAACAAACTCTGTTGAGTTTGCGAGTAGAAAATTGATATTTCGACAGTGTGAATTTTTGTTTAATCAATATTTTTTTCTAAAAACATCAATGAATGGGTGGCGCGCTTAAATTTTGCTAATAATACGCTATATATATATTGTCAATAAAATTTCATTTGCAGTAAAAATATCAATAAAAATATTAAGCACAATGTCTTTGAGACTTTTATAAGTCCAAAAGGGAAATTATTAAAATGGCTTCAACCTTTCTATTTGTTGGTTTTTGGTGACATATCTATTATATTTTCCTAGTGTCCAATACAAAATTACTTCTTGCGCCTTTAAGAAAACAGTTTTAACACTTTTTTATTTTACCGGTATTTTTTCAGGCCGAATTATATTTTATAACGCTTACTTAAAACTACAAAAAAAACTAAGTATCGCTCAAATATGTTGCAGAAGTGGAGTAAGAGAAGTCTTTATAAAATAACTTTTTAAGATTGTTAGAAAACTTTCATAGTATCGGTCGAAATGTTAATAACACTATTTTGTAGTGTTTGTAAAAGGCTTGACAAAATATTAATAAAGACTATAATGTTATACAAAACGATGCCAATTTACAACTTATAGCTGTTTTATAAACACATTGAAAACATTTCTGAGAGGAATACAGTTTTATAATTTGTTTCTCCGAAACATTTTCGCTCCTATCATAAAATATCAAATTGCTAGTCGGGAAGTACTTATTAGCTGAAGTATTGGTCAAAGTGGCGCTGCGATATTATTTCGAAATTTTGGAATATGATTAAAATTATTACTAATGTGTATCAGCATAATTCATGGTTAACGTTCACATAAAGAATGAAAAAACACCAAACACTCGCTCCCAAAATTTTACGGATTGAAATTTTCAAACAACGCCAGCGTCATAACCCCAGACAGCACATAATATTCCATGAATATTCTCACAACGCTCAAATATACTCTTTTTAGAATATTCCAATCAAATGTTTTGAGAATAATTTCAGAATATTTTCATCCTGTAACAAATATTCTATGAACATTCATTCGGTGTCCAAAATAAACTCAGTTTTGAATATCCCAACAGAATGTTTCTGAGAATGATCCCAGAATATTCTCATCCTGTAACAAATATTATAAGAACATACATTTCGATATGTTCCTTTGTTGTTTTTTTGTTTTTCATATTAGCCGTAAGTTTTCCCAGCACAATGGGAGTTTTCATTTCCTAAGCAGTGATATCAAAAAACCACTGTCCTATACTCCATCATCAGACAAAAATATTTGAATTGTTAGTATGAAGAATATGCCAAATTGACAGCCAGGAACTCTTGTCCAAATAATATAAATTGTTATTGAAGGTCATTGTTTTTCAAATATCTTCGAGTTATCAATATCAATCAATAAGAAGACAACAGCCACCATACGATACAGAGGAGGGTTAAATCACAGAGGTAAAGCAACGATAGGTAAAGCAACGAGAGGTTGAAATATTCACACTGAACTTTACGTGAGAAGTGAAGTATTATTCATCAGAATTTCGATATTGAAAAGGGACTTATTACTTTTTCTTCACTTATGGTTGATTTGGAAAAAAGTTGATTTTTCTCTCAAAATATTACTTTCGTTGAGTGACTGGTGAACCGGAACAAAAAATAATAAAAAACCTTTAATCGACCAGGGTGGCCGAAAACCAGGAAAACATTGACAAAACGTTTCTGTCACTACCGCTATAAATGTAATATTTCTATTATACTTCGGTTGGTCCCATCCGAATAGATCACCTTGTAGTAGTACCTCTATGACTGAAATGCGCAAGTTGAAAGAAAGAATGATTCACGATGCCCCTATCTCACGAGTCCTCACCCGAATATCCGTCAATATACTTCTTGCGCTGAATGTGATAAGTTCCCATATGTACTATGGGAAACAAACGATGCTTAGTGAAAACAACGTAGAAACTTGGCGAACACTACGGAAACTCGAGGAAAAACTCCGTTCCTACTCGTTTAGTAAGTAAGATTGTTTTTAATGTTTTTTGTCATGTTTTAAAAAAAACAACAGAATGAGTGGATATATACTTGGAAATAGATGAGACTGACAATGATTTCTGATCATTGATCATCGGCAGGAGCAATCTACTTTGTAGATCAACATACGGCTGAACTTTATTTCTCATCCTAGGCCGTTTTTTGCCCTGCATACTTTTTGAGTTATGCCAGCCGAGTGTCTCGCGCCCAAAGACAATTTCTCTTGGTTGGCGCAGGTCCGTCTTCAGATTTGACATCGGAATTTTCCGCCACCAACAGTGAATCTTTCCGTAGTGATACTATACTGGGAGATGATCCGACTGAAGCAAAGTTTTACGGTAGTGATATCCAGGATGATTTCGCACTGCAGTGGTGTACCTATCTGACACAAGCACAAGAGAACGACAACGAGGAACCTAAAAACACTCGAGGACAAACTCTGTTCTTACTCGTCGTAAGTAAGTTTGTTTTTCATATTTTGTCACGTTTTAGAACGGAACCGAAGACGTGAGTGGACGTATAATTGGAAACAGCTGAGACTGACAATGATTTCTGATCATTTATCATCGGCAGGGGCAATCTACTTTGTAGATCATTCTACGGCTGACCTTCAATCATCATACGCCGTTTTTTTTGTCCCGCACACTTCCTGAGTTGTGCTCGCCGAGTGTCTCGCGCACGAAAACAATTTCTTTTTTGTTGGCGCAGGTTCCAGGCCATTACACTACCTCATATCCACCCCAACTGAATCCGGTAGTTCAGACCTTTTTTCTCGGCATCTGAATTGAGGTTTTCTACTGGACCCTCAAATTCCGTTGGGCAAAGGTTTCTCAGCCCTCAGTACAGCTATGGCTGATGAGTGATCGATATGCTGAAGCATTCAAGACTATTTTGTCTGACAAAGCCGGTGCTGGTGAAGCATTATGCAACGTTCCTCCTTCGATTTCGAACCACAGGAGATTTCGGCTTGCACTAGACCTGAAGGTACAACCTTTCCCCTCAAAACACCTCGAGGGCACTGCTCATCGAAGTCAATGGCAGTCTTAGAAAAATCAACAGAGGGGGGACACCTCAAGCAGACAAAACAGAGGATGGTGAGAGCGGTTCACGACGTACAACAACAAATGGACGAAATAACATATTTGAACTTATACGCTGGTCGCATTAAATATTTGACAGCACGTGGCAATCTATAACAAACAACTCCAACATTTTGGAATGGGTTCAGAGATATAAAATCCATTTTTATACTCTACCTTATGAAAAACTGGCACCTGAACCCCGACAATTCCACCCAGCCGGCTAAACCTATGTTGTGAGTGTTTAGCTATATTACTGGAATTTGACTACATTGGACCAGCCGTCAATGTCAAGAACAATTTTTGGTTCAGCTATTTTCTCAGGTTTGAGTCTTACTGATAGCTATAGATTTCTTTTGAATCTGAAACATTTGCATGAATTCATCACAGCCCCTCACTTGGAGCTGTGAAAAATCTGATGTCTGAAAATTGTTTTTTAACGTCAGTGGATTCGACAGATGCCGATAAACATAAGAAGTATTTGCGCTTCCAATCTAGACACAAAATTTTTGAATTTAAATTTTTTGTGTTTTGGCTTATCTTTGCACCTTATATATTTACAAAAATCTCAGAAACGGTTATACATTTTTTGAGTTCAAGAATTTTTTGTATCTGTAGCTATTTAGACGACATCTTTTTCAATTAGTATTACCAAGATGGAGTGTTCAGGAAACATCCAACAAATTTGAGGTATCTTGGTAATCATTACGATTCAATATTAATGGAAAATAAATTCATTTGACACTTGATTTCGGTTTGCCTTGTGGTTGAATATAGGTGGCCGTCTACAAAATTATTTGAGGGGCACCGATGTATAACCTTGCAGACGGATCGAGGAGATTTTGACAATGTAAATTTCCACCGAGTTACAGTGACTTTTCATGTTAGGCAACTAGAAGGTAAAACAAGGCCTGAATTTTCCAGAATATTACATGCAACAACGAGAAAGCCAAAGGTTTCAGTGAAGCAGGCCAAACTTCACATTAATGTTCAAAACCTTCAGACAGTTCTCCTCAAACTGTCACATTTTGTCGCATAGAGACAACAACACCGTCAACGCGCAGATCAACCGGATGTCTGGAATGAAGCACCCAAACCTCAACGGACTGGCTGGTGATATTTGGAAGTGGTGTGAAGAATTAAGCATAATGATATTCAGGAACTTGAGTTTTCTGGTGGAGAATATATATGTATATGTGTGTATATGTGTATATATGTATATATATATGTATATATATGTATGTGTATATGTGTATGTCTGTGTGTATATATATATATGTGTATATATGTATATATAAAATTATCAACTAGTGATGTTCGTCTCATAAATAAATTCGAAATATGAGTTTATAGCAGATCAAAGTCCATGATGTGTCACCTTCGGAATGCAATATCGAGAATACGCCTTCCAAGAGAGGGTCAAAAATTTCGATAACCTGAAGTTGATCTGTTTACTAACTACTCTAAAACATAGGGTAAAACATTTTTATCTTAACAGCCAAACCCCATAAGTCATGCAACCGATGCATTACATTAACTTGGTCTGACACAAACATTTGTGTTTTCCCAATCATCACCACTTCCACATTTTCCTAGAATATTGAAAATGATCGAAGGGGACAAAGTAACATGTTTTGTGTTTCTGTTATCGCAGTCCCAAACTTGGTTTCCACAAATTGATATCAATTTTGAATTCCATTATATTGTATTTTGAACCACAATATATAATTTTTTCAGTTTCGTTTAAGCACCTACATCCACTGTGGTGCCATCTTTCCCTGGGTGAACCGATTTTGTCTGGCATCCATTTTCCAGGAGAAAAACTGAGGGGTGAACCTTCAGCGATTCTGATGGCATCACTGATTGCAAATACGATGAAACCATACAATTTATTTTCGTCTCATTGGTGGATATTTGTGAAGGAGATGTGGATAAGGTAGATCGCCCATGGATGCAGCTAGGTAAAAATTATAGTACTAGAAAATTACATAGATCAGCTTGAAATCTGATATCTCATGCATGTAACTATGATACAATGGAAATGTTTTAGAGGGGTATTTTCAAAATACGATCCACTTTTTTCCCGATATGAGAAAATCTGGGACCCTTACCAAGTGTTGACCAAATTAGAAAAATCGGAAAACCTCATTTTGAAAAATATATCACAAACTTATTGTTATGGTTGCTCTAAAGCTTGCTAAAGCGTAAAAATATGATTCAAAATCAGAATGAGTAACCTTTTTTATTGTATGATCAGTACAAAAAAAAAATAAAAAAAAAATAAATAAATAAAATAAAAATCGTTTACCGGTTGACGAGTGTCGCCCTTCAGAGGTCGAATCTTCCGCAGAAAATGTATTGACGAGGCCTTTTGCCTCTTGGCGTGTGAGTCCCAGCACGGAAGCTCGATGGGAAGTTGAACCCGAGTCTTCCGCTTGAGGGGCAGACGTGCTTGTCTCTTCACTGCCGAGAACCAAATTATCCACAGAAGACCAAGAGAGCAACAAATACAAACATATATATTTTTTTTCACCATTTTCCACGGTGAAACGTGAATTGTGTATGACATCCACGATTATCAATTAAAAAACCGCACACATTCAATTAGGTTTTTTTCTCATTTTTACTTATAAAAATCCTCATCACCCAGCTACACCTCAGCACAAGACATGCTGCCACTTCTGCGGCCAACCAAATCGATATGAGCACGGACACCATACGATCAAATGAAGGCTGGTCCGAAAAATAAAATACTTTTGGTAAATTCTACATAGACCAGTAATTACAAATGGTACATTTGCGGATTACCTCCGCAATTTCATTAAACGAGTGTAAGTTTTCTGGTTATTTGAGTTTTGCAACATTATATTGTATTAGCATTCAAATACTGTCTGTATCAAATTCTTAGTTTATAGTGGTGAATCAAATGACATAAACAGTTCATTTAGACTACTTCATTAGTATGAGATCAGTCTGAATAAAATTTTAATCGCCTTTTAATAATTCTTTAAACATCTACAAGGTGATCTATTCGGATGGGACCAACCGAAGTATAATTGAGGATTAAACGACTTACCTGAAGGAAGTTCAATCCAAATTATACGAGGTTGGTCACATCCGAATAGAGAGACACCCACCCATCTCAAAGAAGAAAAAAAAATCCAATATATTATTTTTTCTGTCATCCCGACCCAAAAAGGCGATATCATCGCAGGTATATTGACGGATATTCGGGTGAGGACTCATGAGATAGGGGCATCGTGAATCATTCTTTCTTTCAACTTGCGCATTTCAGTCATAGAGGTACTACTACAAGGTGATCTATTCGGATGTGACCAACCTCGTATAATTTGGATTGAACTTCCTTCAGGTAAGTCGTTAATAGGTTCAGAGAATAACTGCCAGTTTTCGGCCACTTTTTTCTCAAGCGCGCGAATACATATCGATAGAAAGTATTCGAGTGGCCGAAAATATGAGAAGTATACTGTTTTTCGGCCTGTAACAAGTACAGACAGATGTTTCTTCTCAGATGAATAATATATCTACCAAAAAGACTCCTATTAAAAAACTCAATACAAGAAAATAATTATTTTCTTATTCAGACGAGACCTCCAAAGTGACGGTTACATCGCGGTTGACCCGGGGGTAGCAGTGTTAATTCCACCGTTGAAATCCTCTGATCGAACGGTAAATGTTAATTTGCTTCTTTCTATTTAGTTCACGCGATGTTGTTTGAGCACTACCTGATTTACCTTCTCGTATGAACCTGATGATGAAAAAAACAGCACCACTTAATCGAAGAAATGGAACAAAATATATTTGATTAATTTTTTTTTTCGAAATATAGTTTATTCCTTTCCTTATTATTCATCTGTCATAAGCACAATCACCATGAGAGATTGCTAGGGATACAGGAAAGCTTCATTTGTAGTTTTTCCAAAGCTCTGTCCTTGCCAGGCATTGGTGGAAGTGGTGAAATGTGCCATTCACATGGACTTTGTGGAAGTCAGATGAAGGCGCAAGAAATGCAAAATGTTGTTGTATGCATTCTGAATTATTTCTATTAATACTAAATGAAGAAGAAATTTCAAAGGCAATGCATATTTTTATCGATGGCCAAAGGAGTAGTATATGACACTTTCTTCAAGTAAATATAAATAATTTAATTATTCTTTCTTATACACTCGTTCTTTTATCAACTAAAATATAATTTATATTCCTGAAAACCATAAAATTTCTCAACTAAACTAGTGGCTGGTGGCCTCATATCCGGGTGTGATAAGCCACCGGCCGAAAACCAGAAAATGGGGCCGGAATCATCATACTTGGATAAAGCAATAGAATAGATAGATAATTTTCATTGAACTATTTTTAAATTTTAGGTTGAATGATATATTTCAACATTATAACAATGCACCTAACTTCTGCAGAAGTTGTAGTGTGCCTGACTGGTACATTTGCATAGCAATAAGTAGATTAAGTAGTATACTTTATACATGAAAATGAAAATACCTACACTGTATGCATAGTTTAATAAACAGTGAAGAGAGTAGGGATATGGAAAAAGATGTACATAATAGTAATGATAATCTATACTCATAATAAACAAAGTTACGAATATGTAGTGGTCAAGTCATTTATATAAAGTATGAATAACTGGGGACCATGAACTGTTTCTTGGGAAATACCAAATCGTATTTGTTGATTTTCGCTCAAGAAGTCATTTATTTTGAACTTTTGCCTACGATCAGTTAGGCAGTCTTTAAAAAACACATACACAATCCCGTGGATACCGTAGGATTCAAGTTTTTGCAAAAGCATTTTATGATATATGATGTTGAATGCTTTCGCCAAATCTATGAATATTCCTATAACTTTTTTCTTCTCTCCCATATTAACGTGGATTTTTTCTGTGAAATAGAACGGGGCACCCTCTGTGGATTTTCCCTGAAGCCGAATGGGCACGGTGATATTATGTTATTTATATTTAGATATTTAATCTGGAGACTATACATTTTTCTATTATCGATATAACTGAGATAGGGTCTATAATTATTTGTAGACAGGTGTTATGGCCGATTGTTTTAGTGCCGTTGGGAATTTTCCGGAGGTGAATATAATATAATATTATTATATATGTTTTCTCTGATCTCCTTGATTCTAAAATGGTTCGTTCCGTTAACCAGCTGACGAACGTCAACCCTCAGAAGTCGAAACTTGTGCGAGCAATGTATTAACTAGGCTTTTACCTTTTAACGTGCGATTATCCAGCACGGTGGCCTGGTCCGAGCCACAGAGGAGTTTATTTTTTAGTTTTTATTGTCTGAAATATTGTCCGTGGTTACTGGATCTAAGGTACATAGAGTTCATTTGATTGTTTTCCATACGAGGAGTATCTGTAAAGTCGGAGTGTTCGTTTTTTTATCAGTTCAGCCATTTTCTACCAACTATCGTGAAATGTGCGTTGAAAATGTTCGCAACTTCGTTTGGTTTTGATGTTATTATATTCTGGCCTTTGTCCAATTCATTCTCCCAGTTTATGTTTCCCGTATTTTTATATTATTTTCCATATGGCTTTCGAATCGTTTTTTCCATTAATCAATTTGGTTTTATAGTATTTTTTTTTTTCGTTTTGTTGATAGTTTTGTTAGGTGATTTCGATATAGTTTTTATATTCATTCCAGAGTTAAGTGTTATTTTCATAAGTTTCTTTTTTTTTCCAATTCATCTCTCTTCTTGATTGATGCTATTAGTCCCTGTGTAATCCAGAGCTTTATTTTTTTGTGGACTCTGGTGTTTCTTTAATATGTGCATCTTATTATAGCTGAAGATAATTTATTTTGAAATAGGTCGTAGGCTGTGTTTATATTTTGTTCGGCATAGACTTCGTTCGATGTTTCTTGTTTTGAGATGGTATTAAGTTCATCATGCTTGATGATTTTTGTTTGTTCGTACATGGGTGTACCAAAGAAGGTAGGAGTTGTTTTTTCCAGAGTTGTCAATTACATTACTAAAATGGTCTGTTATTATTTGAATATAATTGGAATAGCTTGTATACCCCTAGAGTTATAATTCATTTAAGTGAATGCAAGGCATGTGGACATGTTTTTTATTTTTTTCGATGTGAAACAAAAAATATAAGGTAAGTATGTGAGATTTGTCATTTTTAATAATTTCTTCAAATAAAATTATTTTTTTCGATAAGTTTTTATATCGTTCATAAAAATCGTGCTTGAGATGGCTCTTTCTCATTGTTTGATTGATTTCACACATTTGACATCTAGAGAAAGTCATATTTTTTCTTGACCTTTCAACAAAAGATTTATATCGGAGCGGCTTCAAACACGTCTGCTCGCAGGGGCAGCTCATGACGATAAAAACAACAAAAATCATCTGAGATTTTTTCATAGATCCTTAGGAATCATGTATGTGGAATTTTTCATTGAGTATGTGCTATAACCTTACTTTCAATTATCTCTGGATCAAAACATGAAATGAAATGAGAAAATGTGTTAAGTGGCTGACAACCGGCGCAGTCACCCTGCATCCCACCAGTGCAATAAAAGTCAGCCAATAGCTTTACACTGTAGATTCAATTTCTCCTCGAAATTCAAGATCGGACAGTGCTTAATTGGCCCAATTACCTAATTATCTCATACGTACAGAAACGTTCGAATAGATGCCATGGCATTTTCTGAAATGTTATGAAGTTTTCAGAAAAAAATATAGAAATGGCATCTATATTACCTACATCCTGAAAAATGTCAGCAAAAACATCAAAATGAAATGGAACACTCTTACATAACATCAAGTTATAAAATTTTATAGTAATAACAGAAATTATGAATACTAATCAATTAATGAATTGTGAAATACGTCTATTTGGTTTAGAAGGAAAGTATATAAACCTCTCTTCATCATCCCATTTTTTCTACTAGCTTTTTTATGTGTGGAACACTAGCTTCATAATTTAATATCTATGAACAATTGAAAGCCAGAACAATAAATATTAAAAGACTGGCTAGCTCTGGAAAGACTGACTAATCAACACATTTCTGATTAACCTGCATGATGATTATATTCCAGTCGGTATGTACCTACATGAATTTGAACAAATTCTATTCAACAGCCGTGGCAAATTACCATTTTTTTGTAGGTTGTTTGGACCTCAAAGAATATAGTCTGAAATTTCTGGGATCGCGAAATGACGACTTTTGGCCGAAAAAATTATAAAAATAAACTAATGTCACTATTTTGAAACGAGATTTATCGAAAAAAATTTCCTACGAAAAATGTGTGCCGTAATGATTTCAACAAAATAAGTTCCTTGCAAAAATAACATAGAATTATTAGTTTGCCGGTATTTCACTGTAAAACAACAATTTTTCAAAAAAAAAAATATTTTCACGTGGTTTATTTATAAAGTACTGTTCTGAAACTCATCCACCAGCTGAATGAAATTGTTCTGAAGAGATATCGGAAAGTTTGATCCAGCCACGTTATATAGATTAGTAATAATGATCGATTTTCGTAAATCCGGCGTCTCGATATAACACTTGTTCTACAAGGCCAAGACGGTGCAAAAAAATCGGGGTGATTATTTTCAGCATGTACATTCAGTATTCAACTGAAAAAAAAAGGTTCAAAAACAAAACATGTTTTTCGAGGAATTACAATTTTATCATTTCAGCTTATAAACAAATAGAAGTTACGCCTTAAATATGTAAGTTATTCAAAATGTTCTTCAAGATTCTCATACGCGTAATTAGAAGAAAAGTCTCAATATCTTTATTACAAGCCGAGCTATAATCATTTTTACGGATGTTTAGTTTATTACTGTTTAAATTAAACTTTTTGGCAAAATTCAAGTTCTCGGACTTTCGTAATAGTGTAAGGCATTTGATATTATAGAAACCACTTTGTTGTTTTTTCTCACGAATCTAAAAATTTTCGTGGAAACTAATTTTTTTCAATACGACCCCAAAAACCCTTTTAAACAAACGTAAAAATGATTGTATCGCGGCTTGTAATGAAGATATTGACATTGTTTTTGTGATCACGCATCTCGCTAAGACCTTGAGAATCTTACATTTTTAAATAACTCATGTATTCAAGACGTAACTTCTACTTGTTTATAAGCTAAGATTCGAAAAACAATATTTTTTAAACATATTCTTTTTAGTTGAATCCTGATTGTACATGCTGAAAAGAATCACCCTGATTTTTTTGCACCTTCTTGACCTTGTGGAACAAGTGCTATATCGGTATGCCCAATTTATGAAAATTGGTCATTATTGCTAAACTATATAACATGGCTGGATTAAACTTACCGATATTTCTTCAGGACAGTTTCTTTCAGGTGATGGATGAGTTCAGAACAGTATAATAAATAAACCACGTAATTACAATTATATTTTTTTGGAAAATTATTGTTTAACAGTGATTTACCGCCACACTAATAATTCTACGTGATTTCTGCATTAAACTCATTTTGTAGATTTCATTACGGCGCACATTTCTCGTAGAAAACATTTTCCGATAAATCTCAATCCGAAGAGAATAACAACAAAATAGTGACATTTGTTTATTTAAATAATTTTTTCGCGATCCCACTGATTTCACACTGTATTCTTTAAGGTCCAAACTACCTACAAAAAATTTAAATAAATTTGTTTTTTTTTCCAATGCCCTTTCCTTCATTTTGAAATAAAAAGTGATAGCGCCCGCTCGGCGGCCACTGATTCACACAAATATTTTTCTTGCAAAAAAAATGCAAAAAAATTGGGCCTTTTCAGGAACTTTTTGTACCACCTGGACATTTCTTCCCGTGCAAAAGTCAAGACAGGAATAAGGGGCGCACTGTAGGTATATACCACGGGATGCTGCAATAGCTACAATGGTAATCAGTAACATCATACCAACTGTAGTCGATAAGGTGACGCATATGGTTTGGTACGGTTATCATATTTTTGAAACTTATTCAGGATCCATTTCTTAGTATATTCCTGACCCTTGAGAGAGATCAGAGAACTTATATGGAATATATCTCACAAAAATGAATGACTCACCTTTCATCTAACCGCCAACTAGACCTGCTGATGTCACTCCAGGCGCTCATGCTCCTACTCCTTTTTGGGATGAAAAACGATCTGCTAGACCTCCTATCTAACATTTCCGGAGGAAAATTCACTCTCGCACGCGCTGGCTGCATCTGAGGGGACAAGTCCACATTGAGCAGTTTCTCATACAACCATTCTGTTGTATTGCAACTTCCTAATCGAGAACTCTTCTGGGTCCCCAGACTGTCATCTGTTTGTGGAGAGGCCGTTTCGCTCTCCCTTTCCGACACCGGATACGCGGATTCCAAAGCCGGATTTGAACCGGCTGTCATTTCGGAGTCACTGGTGAAAGTGTTTGTGGCAGAAATTTAAATGATTTTGTCGATTGTTTATAATCGTTGTTCATACATTATTCACTTCGTTGCCCATAAATGTTAGTCAATTTCTGCTCTGTACGCTTTGAATATTTTTCACTTGCACACAACATACACCTGATGATAAATATTAACTAGAGAGAGGTAAACAAGAAGATGAGCATTGAGAACGTCAAAATTTTGGTGAACAGAACAATTGGAATATAAATCTTTCACAATCGTCCAATTGGGGTTGCTCCATTAGAGATTTTGATGAGGATAATATTTTATTATCACGCTTCAGAAAAATTAATCAAGAAATGAAATCTATTGCAACCATGAAAGAAAAAATATCAGTAGTTGAATCGTGAGCGCTCATCATATATTTGAATAAAGTAGCTGAATGGTTTTCCCTCAGCATACTGCCAGCTTGTTATTATCAATAATAACCAGAGAATTACCGGGAGAAATACTAAAATCACATCTGAAGTAATTGTTTATCAAATCTACGAAGGTGTAAAAGGGTCACGTTGAATTTTATTGGAAATCTCTCATTTTTTCTCGAGATCTCTTGTTCTTTGTCGAAACACATTACCAAGAACTTGAATACTTCACAGTTAATGATAATTAATATAAAGTGAGTGCCCGTCAAACTTTCATTTCAATTTCGATATGAAGAATGATATAAAATAAGTTTTAGATATCATTTAGCATTATTCATCACCATGCAGCAAGTGTTTAGCTATTGATTGAAAGCATGGCGTATGGAACCTTTTTATCAAAGGATATCATGCTTTGAGTATTCCTTTTTAAGTCTGAATAATTTCAAAATATATAGGGCTATACGAATATATCCGAGCGATGTATGCTAAAGAAGACCAAAAGCGGACTTTTCATTCTCAAGAAAGTCCGTTTTATCAAAACGATATTAAAAATGAGTGTGGAAATCGATGAATTGGCTTATTCTGGGCATTTTTTGTTCTTGAAGTTTTTTCTGAAAAACAATACTTTTCCACGTTTACCGATTTTTTTCACAAATAACTGGTAAAATATGCATTTATGGAAGAACCTGTGGAAATCATAATTATAGCTTTTATAAAAAAAATTAAGAAAATTGGTATTTAAGATGTATGCAGACCCAATGCAAACGGAATTATTGCTTGTTGAAAGTTGATTGGTATTTTCAAACGCCAAAATGGAAAGTTTTTACGTACAATTAATAACCAAAAACCAATGCATTTTTCGGGAAAAACTCGTAGGAACTTTTTCAAAGTCTTTCAAAAAACCATTATTCTCATTTTCTATGAAAGTTACTAGCATCAAAATAGCGAGGTATGAAGAGAATAATGTCGATTCCTATTTTCCGTTGGCTCACTCATCGGAATAATAGTCAAGATGAGTGAGCCTCTGAAGAAGCTAGCCACTCGCGCTAGCGAAACGTCAGGAAGAAATTCCAAAGAACGACGGCCTTCAAACCCGAAGAAAAGTAGTAATACTCAATCAGGAGATTGAAAACGCATAAGTACAAATGTGTGAATTTTCACCATGTATCATTGTATCCGTACCTACCGAACCGAAATGTATATCCACCTAAAAATGTATTGGTTGTTCATTATGTATGAAACATATTGAGATGTAGGTAGGTACTATAATAACATTCACTACCTTCCTTGTCAATTTCAAATATCATTCGAGTGCACGTGGTCTCACTTTCCTCAATTTATGTGACTGTTAAATTATGCACCGTTCGCCGTTCTGTATATCGAGGGCTGTGGTTCTGTTGAAGAACTCAAAGACTCAAAGGCGTTGTCAGATGTCAGATAATTCATAATAGTAGGTAGGTTGTATATTGTGTCTTTGTCCGAACAGTCTAAGAGACCTTCTAAAAAGTAGGGATAAATAAAGAACCGGCAACATAAGTTGAGATTTAGGTACAAATTAGTTTTGATACTAGATATACCTATCTACGAAAACAAAGAAAGCCAATACGAACGCAGAATTCATATAGGTATATGCCATAAATATTCATTAGAATATACCGTAGTATTAGGATTAGTTTGTCAAACCCAAGTGAACGTCGACCTTAATCGAGTTCCTACTTCTGTTTCAGAAAATTGCCGGATAAAAAATACGAAACTAGGTACCTATTAACGAATTTGATTGCAGCCAGGACGATACAGAATACGTGGGAGTAGTGGTTAGTGATTGTGTTGGGTTTGTATTTGCAGAAGATTATTATCTCAATGGGATCGAAGGTTTTTTTCTGTTGAAAATGTGTTCATTCGGTCGATTTCCATCTTCGTTAAATTCCAAAATACCCCTGGGAACAGTTTGTTGACCACCAAATCGGACACACCCAAAAATTAGTGTCAAGCAATATTTCCTTCTCAAATTTTTCTAATAAAGAGTGGATTTGTTTCACATAAATGTATTTGTCAATAGCAAACTCTGAAATTTTTTGATCCACTAACGAAATGTATAAATATAATGCGAGAGATACAGAAATATGATGAAATAATCGATTCCGGTCCTGTTACAAGCCTGTAGGTGTAATGAAAACAAAGGATTCTCAACCTTATTAAACGTCTGCATCAATTCGACGGTGCTGCCATCCCCCTTTCGCTTCCATCGCCCTCCAATGATAAGTCCATTAAGTAATACTACCTTTGTATATAGACTATACTACTTAAACAATGATACTACCATTGTTTATAGAGATATAGTTAGTTGACCATATGAAAATATCATTTGAAGAGATGTATACGACGGGTAGATGGCACTAGTGATTTCGTTTCCAAGTCATGTCTTTTCTCTCGTTTCTCACGGATGTTGTAGCCTGAATCACACATTTTCTTGATTACTCATACATAATATCAGGAGATGACAATCAATTCAGAAACAGAAGTGAAATTTTTCCTCAAAGTCGTTGATCATTCATGTTTCCAAAATTATTTTAATGCTTGAACTTCCATTTTCTGTATAAACTTCTATCGTTAACTTTATTTATTTTGAAGCTTCATAATCTTTCTTTCAACATTTCAGTCGAACTGACAGACAGAACTCTATTCCATTTTTCCCTGCAGAGTAGAAAACTTCGACATGCATTGTCCAGTAAACGGAAGTATCGATATTCTACTGTAGATGGCGTAACAAAAACGCTTCAAATCCTTTTAACACAGGCATGGACTAACTGTATATCTCTATAAACAAAGATATTACAATATTATTGAAATACATTGGAATCATTGTATTTAGATTATATAGTAGGCTCACCTTATGAACTTATCATTGGAGGACGATGGAGGCGAAATGTAGTTGGCAGCACCGTCGAATGGATGCAGACGTTTATTAAGGTTGAAAATCGCTTGTTTTCGTTACACCCGACAGACTGGATTGTAACAGGACCGGCATCGGCTATTTCGTAGCTTTACCGTACCTTTCACTTGGATTATATTCATATATTTGTTGTGTTTAATATCATTATTGTTCACAATTTACGAATAGTTGATATTTATATGAAGTTTATTCACTTGGTTTTATTTATCAGAGAGCTACAGTATTGATTGACACCAATTTTCGGGTGTAGCTAAATTGCAGGTCAGCAAATGATCCCCGAGTTATTTTTAAATTAAACAGAGGTGAAACTCGACCAAAAACCTGCTTCAGTGGAAAAAAAAATCAACCCTTCACCCCCTTCTTTCGAAAATGTAGGTTGTATTATACAGAGGTGAAACTCCACAAAATCTATTTTTGTTTCAAATATCCGAGAGAACGGGGGTGATTGGTTTGATTTTTGTAACAAAAAATTAATACATAAGGTCTAGTTTCTGTAAGAATTTTTGCCGACTGCAAGTTTGTTGTTTGAATTCCGAGAGGACAACGTTAATTCTTCATTAAAAGCTTCCGTCCATGGTAATATTACCAATAAATGCCTATACTTCAAACAATCAAAAACTGAACATAAACTTCTTTGACATCCCAACCCCCTGGAATGGTAATCTACCAAAGAGTAATGTGTGTGAAGTTAGCAACGAAAAGTTAGCAACGTTCATGCATTGAAATTGAAACGTATTGACCAAAATCCAAGTTTTACTTAGCATGAATCGTAATCATAAGCATGGAGGATGACTGAAAAAACTTGAGAAAATAGAAAACATCATTAGTAGACTTTTGAATAGTACGGAAAACGTTAAAATTGAAAATGTCATTTTTGATGTTCGGAAAATATTTGAATTATATAATTAACCATTAGTCGGAAACACGAACGGCTAACACTTGAAGCATGAAAATGATGACTGAAGAGTTCTCAAATCGGAGGGAAAGCCTGGAAAATTTGAAAATCTTTATTGATGGTGTCAGTTTGATTAGATAATTGCTCATAAGTCGAAAACTAGAGAGGGTGCCACTTAGAAATTTTCAGAGAATACGTGAAATGACATGATGATTCCGAAAAAAAATAGCACGGAATTTTCAGATCGGACGGAAACCCTGGAAAAATTAAAAATCAATATGGATGGTGACACTTTGATCAGATATTGGCTCATAAGTCGAAAACTAGAGAGGGTGCCACTTGGGAATTTTCACAGAATACGTAAAAGGACATGCTTATTCCGAAAAAAAAAAAATAGCACGGAATTTTCAGATCGGACGGAAAGCCTGGGAAAAATGAAAATCATTATTGATGGTGTCAGTTTAATTAGATAATGGCTTATAAGTCAGTATATACTGAGTATATACTGAAATTATTATTAAGAACATTAATTTATAAGTATTGTAAGACTGTTTCGAAATCAATGAAAACTCGAATAGGTACTAACAATGTAAAATTATCAATCTTACAGCATAGTTGAAGTTCTATTAATTTTTTTTATTATAAATGTATGTACGCTTCGGTCACCTATGCTTTCGCTCCGAGCACTCTATCTCTTCGATTTATTATAAACGACAGCTTGGGGCCAAGTTAGCGCTCAGAGCTCACAATAAATGACCTCAGGTAGAATTGTTCGATACACCTCAGGTCACGTGATCAAAAATCCTGATCCGAGATGTGATTGAAAAACTGAACTACAACATTTGTGTTCGGTATGTACTGATCTGTCAGGACTTCTGTTCGCTTACACCATAACGTGTTTGACAACTGTTGTTTATGGTTTATTTGTCAACTTTTTTGAATTAATTTGCTTACAATTTTTTCAATACGGGCCTGTCTCGACTCCACGTGCCGGTCAAAAAGATCGCTGTAGCGATGATATTTCTATCCAACGGTAAATACATTAGCGTTAGCCTACTAGGTAGTCTATATACAATGATTGGAATTATTCAGGTTAGAATATGAAAACACCTGTTATTCCAGAAACGATAGAAATTGCTCTATCCACAGCTAGATGGGACGTTTCTCGTTCGATATTAAAAGTTTTTGGAAAAGAGATAATCAACCACGCAAGCGTGTTTCATTATCGCACTGCATATTTATTGTCATACCGAGCGTAAAGGGCAACGTTGAAATTAATAATTCGGGCAAGAATTAACTTTCGGAATATTTCCCGAACATAATACGATATTAAGTGAATAACTGATATTTTTGTGGCTAGCATGGATATTGACGGACGACCCTTTAGGGAGTTAACCTAATCCTATGCGAGTCATTCAAAATACTTTTTCAGAATTACACATGCGTTTTTATTCGAACGTAGAAAAAGCAAATTTCTAAAATGGTAAGTCAAACTTTCGATACTGTCGATCTCACTGTAAAGACCAAATTAGACGAAATTCACAAAACTTATACATGCATATCCTGTCAAAAGGCAGGTTCCAACAAAACCATAAGTGGCTCAGCGGGAACTTGCTCTTCCGCATCCGACCACAAAAAGGGATGCGAACACCTGCAAAGAGTATATCATATGCACGTACACGCATGCCTGAGAACACTTGTTTCCCTCAAGAAAAAAAGGAGTAGCAACTGATTTCTATGTCTCAAGTTCATGGTGTGGACATCGGTACGAAATTTTATTTTGTGATAAAGATAACAAACTGGGCATTTTGGAAATAATAATTTCATGCAAGCATGAAGTATTCATCTAGATTCCATTTTTACCCACCCGACATTGCCTACCGCCCAAGATTGCCTGTTTGAGAAAATGGTTATTTTTTCACTAGACAGCAAAGTAGTAGATTGCGATTGTCGCGGCTGATACTGCTGTCCATATTCGAGCGTAACGAAGCTGGGAATTCAGCTAAGGCAGTCAATCTACTTTGCTGCCGAGTTGAATACATAATTTTTTCTCCTGTTGTTTATAAGGTTTTTATTTTTGCTGTGGTGATAAATTGAAACAAAATTTTATAGAAATCGTAAGTGTTGGAATGGTTGGGTGCTATGGAAATGTATATGTTCATAGTAATTGAAGTTTGACTAATTATGAAATTTCTGACAGTTTTGTAGAAAAATATCGTATATTTCTATTATGGGCAGTGATAGCGACTCAGAAGTACCTACTCCTCCAGACACATCAATCAGCAAAGTATTACTTTTGCTGCCAGACAGGAAAGTGTGTCTGCAAAATCAATATTTTTGAGTCGCATAGTTGGAGCAAATAACGCAAAAAACAGGCTGAACGCTTTCGCCTAATTCGGAAGCGAACTAGTAAAATCGGAGGCGTAGGCAAGGCAGGAAGGCCCTCAAGTCATACACTCGCGGGTCCAAACTGACTCGGGGTTGCAAATGTTTCTCAAGACAGCTGACACAAGAAAATCAGGTTATCTTAATGGGGTACCTGGTCACGAGGGTATCAAAGAAAATAAGGAAGCTGATTCCATTGCAAAAGACAGGACAAAAGCCTCTTTCCATGAACCGAAACCTTTCTCTGGCCTTTCAAAATGCCAGATGAAGGAGGTATTCCGCCAATGGGAACTTGATCAATCAAGATATAATAATAATAATAAATGTCTTTATTACCAATTCTGAAGATAAATCACATTTTGTTTATGCAGTCAGGGCGAGATTCAGTTTGTATGTAATAATGAGTACTGTACAATATGTAATATAATATAACAGTCAACATACATCTGCTCTTCCATCTAACCCCAAAAAAGAAGTCAAGAACAGCAAAAGAATAATGAATCAAAAAATTAATCAACCGATAGAGAAAGAATTAAAATTCAGCGATTCGTTGATCAAGGGAAGATACTTAGATGCAAATATTGTATTATTGTTGAGAAAAATAATAGTCAAAAAGAACTCGTTTGAGTTTATGTAGTGATGAGTAACTGAAATCGTGAGGTAAGTGATTGAGACGGTTAGCAATACAATAAGAAAACGATCGTTTGAATAACTCAGTGTGGTGGTGAGGTATAGTAAGAGTATTTTTATATCTTAAGTTAAGGGTATGTACATCAGTTCTGTATTTAATTTTATGATACAGATATGGTGGAGATTTTTCCTTCAGTAGTTTGACATAAAACATGGTAGAATGCATTGCTCGACGATTTTTCATTTGTAACCATTTAGTTATTTGGAATGTGTGGCTGATATGCTCAAATTTACGAATCCCAAAAATGAGTCGTAGGCATGAGTTTTGCAATTTTTGTATTCTATTTATATCGAATGAATTTAAACAAGGATGATATAGAATGTCACAGAAATTTAATTTAGACAATACTAATGATTCACATAGTAGGATTTTAACCGATCTATCCAACTCATGACGAGATTGAAATATAAGTTTTAGAGCTGCATAAGCTTTTTGTAAACAGTTACTAATATGGTGCGAAAATCTTAAGTTTTCATCAAACCACACCCCCAAATTTTTTACTTTTTCGCTAAATTGTATAGTATGGCCATTAATTAAGATCTTTGCGGAGTATTCTTGTTTGAACAATTGTGAATCAACCTTATTCCCAAAAATGATTGCATTAGTCTTAGATGCATTCAGTTGTAGACAATGATTAATTGAAAATATATGAAGATGGTGTAAGTCATAATTAATAGCAGATATCGCTTGGTTCACTTCGTCCAAGGGAAACGACATGTATAACTGAATATCGTCAGCGTAGTAATGCTGAAAGCATGAAAGGAAAATATTTGGGAAATTCGATGTATAAATAGAAAAGAGTATAGGCCCCAATATTGATCCTTGGGGCACTCCGGTTCTCACAGATAAAAAACTTGATACACTTCCCCGATATTTTACAGCTTGGCTTCTCTTTGATAGATAAGATTTAAATAAATCCACAGCTTTGCTATCCAAACCACTATATGATAAGATCGCAAAGAGTAAATTATGATTAAGGGTGTCAAATGCTTTTGAGTAATCAAATAAGAACAACACAGATAATTTACGCCTATCAAGATCTGCTAAAATATCATCTGAGATTTTTAATAGTGCTGATGTACAGCTGTGACCAGTTTTGAATCCAGACTGTAATGAGGGAATTATGGAATTTCTATTCAAATGAGTTTGTAATTGAATATTGATAGCTTTCTCTAAAATCTTAGATAATGTCGGTAATACACTAATCGGGCGTAATTGTTGCAACATTTGTGGATTGGTCACTTTTGGCAAGGGAGTTACAAATGATTCCTTCCAACATTGGGGCAACACAGAGTTCAACAAGCAATAGTTGATTATGTGGGTGATATAGCCTGATATAAATGGTATGAATCAACTTAAAGTAAGAATATTGACTTGAACCATCAGGTCCAACAGCTTTACTTTTCCTACTTTTTATTATATTAAGAATATCCATATCAGACCCTGGCTCCAACGTTAGAGTTGTTTTGACCCATTCTTTTATATTATGCTGATAGAAACGTTTCGTCTCGTAATCAGGAGTCAGTTTAGGAACAGCATTTATGAAAAATTCATTGATTTCATTCACATTCCACTTATTTGATCAATCCATGTCATTACGATCTTTCTTAAATCCCACAATAGCCTTAAGACTAGACCACCTCTCTTTAGGTGATTGATTTTTCAGCTTAAATTTGGTATATGCTTTTTTCTCCCTTTTGATTGTGACATTGACTAAGTTACGTAATTGTTTATATAATTGCCAGTCTCTGTTACTTCTGGTGATCTTGAACTTTTTTAAGGCTCTATCTCTGTCAGACGACATAGCCTTGATCGCATCAGTTAACCATGGAGCGTATTTTTTTGTAATTCTGAAGCATTGAAAAGGGACATGGAGATCCAGGATACTTATGATATTGTTCGATAAGAATTGCACTTTGCTATCTATATCATTTAATTCGAATATAATATTCCAGGGTAAAGATTGCAGGTCACTATTAAACTGATTATAATTTAGATTTTTGAAGTTTCTACAGGTAACGTATCTAGGTTCATTTAATACTATTCTCAATCCAACATTGAATAAAATCATTTCATGATCCCCTATTTCTGGAATATGTTTAACTTTTTCCTGCATTATAATATTAATATCAGATGTTACTAAGTAATCCAGTAAACTGGCTGAGTGATAGGTTATGCGTGTTGGATCCTTTATTAATTGTTTTAGCCCTAGGCCTTCAAGAGTATTAGTCACTAATTCACATGGGGCACTATTAATGTCCAACAGATCTACATTAAAATCACCTAAGCAGATAATATAGTCCACTAAAGGTTGAATGGATGAAATCACGGTTTCGAAATGTTCGAAAAAATACTTATAATGTCTTTCATGAGGGTTATAAAATATGCCGAGTGCACAGTACTCACAATTAAAGGAAATCTTCAACCATATCTGTTCTATTTCGTGATCATGAGGAATAAGTGGATATTTTATACCAGTTTTTGCATGAATACCAATCCCTCCACCCATGCCATGCCCCCCACCATCTGCTCTCTCAAAGTAATAACCAGGTATGTTAATCATATCATTTTATATATTGCATTTGAGCCATGTTTCACTTACCGTCAGTATATCTGAATTGAGATTCAATATTATACTTTTTACTTCATTTAACTCAGTCACCAATGAACGCGCATTGAGATCACCACATTGCTCCTTTTCATATATTCTTCCCTATGTCATCTACCCTATCTGTGGCGATGGTGTACTACAAGAAAAAGATCAATTTGATAAGTTATACTGAGCTCAGAATTGTGCCCCATTACATCATCATAGGATTACTTGAAAAAAAAATAAAAATTAATACTCTCCCATTACATAATTGAAAAAATATATTGTTAGGTGTATTTGACATGAAGTTAAAAAATGTAATAACCAAAATCGCCATACGACGTCGTCTTATTCATTCAAAAACTGTATTATAGATTTCCTAGGCTCTCCCGCATTGTTCATGCATGTGTAAATGTCACCTTCATATGTCCGACCCCCTTTGGCATCCACAGATTCGCTCCCCCCTAAATCAATAGATCTCTATTTTCTAAATATAACATTTCATCTGACAACAACACCACTTCCCTTTAGCTTTTTCTTAGCGACGAACACCTCATGCTTATCCTTTTGTTTACTAATTTAACAGCCAGCGGCCTAGGCTTCTTATCCTAACTGTTCTTTTCTCATACGATAGCAGTTGTCGATATTGATATTGGAAATAGATAGTTTGAGTTTCTGGTTCATCAAATTAATTATCCACATCATGTGAAACTTCTTTCTCTTTCTCTTCAATACCATTTATAACAAGGTATTCAGATTCGTCCTGGTTTCGCTTCATTTTTTCAATATCTTTGTGTTGTTTGATCATTCTTTGATTGATATTATCCATATTCTGACTTGATATCGTTGATTGATTCACGAAATTTGTTTTCAAAATCTCTAAGATAGTCAGCTAATTTACCTTGATCGCCTCCCATCGGCGACATTTGACTTTTGATATCGGACACTCCTTGGTGTAACAA
>JAVJAQ010000615.1:0-102356 GCA_032362365.1 Zygogramma bicolorata
AGTGCATAAAAAGCGATAAAAATGGGTTTTCATTGAAAAATCTCAAGTTGAGGTGCTGACCAAATCTTCATACCAAATCAAACACTGTAATGAATGTTGATATTTTATTCTACATGAAAGCCAGTTATGTTTTAAATCACAGAACATGGGATTGGACCAAAAATCAAATAACTAATATGTTCTCAAATTAAAACTTGGCTGATATTTCCCAATTTATTCAACTAGAACGACTTCTTCGAATACTTTTAACGCAAAAAGTGGCTCATGATTCACAATGATGGAGAGAAGTCGAATTTTAGTTGAGTGCTTTCACCATTTTTTGAAGAAATAAAATTTCCCGATTTGAAACATCGTTTCGTGAATAATATACTGTACAAATAAAAGGTGACTGATTGATATTCATCACTATTTCGTGAATGATTTTGATGGAAAGTAGCAAACTATTTCGATAAAATCGGCGATTTAAAAAAATATCCTTTTTATATCGTCGTATACACATCGACCGCTTCCACCAATTAAAAAACTGACTATGGGTATTCTGTATGCTTGGATCAGAGCTTGTTTCTGTGCCTGATAATTCCAAAAATATTGTTTACAGTAAATGAACTAACAAATAACCTTCAGGTGAAAGGTCAGGTAAGGTTTTTCAAATATACTGACTGCATTCAGGACCTATATAGTGAAGCCCTGTGGCTCTCGAATAAAGCTGTATCCACTTTGGAAGGTATCTTGATTTTCTTCCGCCTGATCGACTTTCACATAGAACCAAATTCATCACTTCTGATATCAAATGAAGTCATTATCAACGTCGATAATATTGATTTTATTGATGAAAACTATTTTCACTCGCTTACTTTACTTCTCAAGTATGTAATTCATTAACGAAGGGCTTGTGAAATATATTGAGAGAGAAAGCTGTTTACTTTTTCTAATGTATTTTGAATATTGAGTTTTGAAACACTATGTGTATAACAGACACTTTTCCTTATTACGTTATCTATACAGAAAAAATCTGCGATAATTTTCATTGGGTGCTTTTGAGGTTATAACTGTTATTTTTTCATGAACACGTGGTCGAGGTACATGTCTTCTGATTTTGCCTCAATTTCTATATACTGAAGAAAGTTGCATCATGTATTTAATTTTTTTTCAATCCACTTCCACCAAAACGAGTTGTTTTCCGAAGGAGTAAATAGATTTCTGTTAGCTTTCAACTGTTTTTTTCAGAAAACAAGAGGAAAATAGCATTATAGATTGGCCAGGCATATAAAAAAATATTCATTTTTCCTGAAGTCGTTTCTCAGAAGGGTTTTATTCTACATCCCCTATTCAAGAGAAGAATATTCCTCTGATTCAGAATACACTTGTGTTCTTAAAATTAATGGTGGCCGCTTCCGAAAGTTTTTTTTGGGAAATGATGGGATATGTAATATTCAACCTAATGTTTACATTCAACTGTCCAGAAGCATAATTCAGTCAATTTTTGCTCCAAGTTCTTTCTGAAACTTAATTAAAAATAATTTTTTCAGAAACTTTATTTATCTACAGTTTGTCGATTGATACTGTGTCTAGTAATGTCCATAAATAGACAAGCAATTGTTTTTACATACGCGAGTATGTATGTCTGGTCGATTATTGAAAATGGTTGATGAAGAAGAAATTCGTACTACACCACCAGAAATTAACGAAATGGCTTGGTGGGAGTAGAGAAAATATATGTCGCAACTCGAGAATAAGGCCAATTACCCGCACTCGGTTAACGCCTCGTGTTCACATTTTTTAATATACTATACTCCAAACCCAAATCATTTGATTCGTCTTCCTTATCATCCGAATTTTCACATGAATTCCACGTACAAAACTCCACACTTGTACCCATTTATCGGCGAATTCCCGTGAACTCGCTCGAGTCGGCAACACCGCTCCGCGATCGCAGAGTGCCGTGTCCGACGGCGGGCGTGTATCGAGCGCCGCGTGCCAAACACCGTCCCCCATTGGCCCGGCCGGCACCTGCTGGGATTGGCACGCCGGTGGAGGGGGCCGCCATCACTCTCTAGTACCGTGAATAAGGCATAGAGGGCTATAGACTGAACATACATGGGTCATAAAGGATTCGACTAAGAAGTAGAGGAGAAGGACGCGCGACACAACAAATACACTCCGAAAGTGATCGTAAAAATTAACCCGCGCGCGGTGTGTGTACCCATCCAACATCCGGCACGGACTATGGTAAAGAGTGCGCGACGACGGTTGAGTGACCGGGACCAGCAATGAGTTCCAAATTCATCATCGATAGCATGCTGCCCAAGTACCACCAGCAATTCCACCACCAGCAACTGTTCCAGAGCCCCGTCAGCAGTGCCTCCATCGAAGCCAGCCTCGCTTCCGTCGTCAACTACAGCTCGTCCGGATCCCCCAGTGGTTCTTCTCCTCAGCATTCGAGCAGCAGCGCTTCCTCCACGTCCCCAGCCTCCAGAATGTATCCTTACGTGTCTGCGGCCACGGCTGCGGCCCATCACCACCACCAGCAGCAAGCCGTGGCTGCTGCGGCTTTCGGGGCCGCAGCCGCCTCCGGGAGCATGGTACCTGGGGGCTTCCCTACCAGCGCCAGCACGGCGGCTTTGGCAGCTGCAGCTGCTGTGGATGCCGCCGCAGACAAGTCGTGCAGGTACACGGCAGGGCTCACCGGCAACGTGGCGCCCTCAGATTCCATGGTGAACTATACTCTTGGCCACCATCACCAGAATGGGTCGGCCGTTTCTGCCGCCGCCAGCTCTGTGAGTGCCGCCTCGGCCTCCATGGCCGTGGCTGCTCAGTTTTACCACCAAGCGGCCAGCGCTGTGGTGGATCCGTTGAATTCATGCTCCCAGAATGCTGCTCCCGGCGGTCAACCGATTCCTGATATTCCGAGATATCCCTGGATGTCGATCACAGGTGAGATCTATACACTTTGCTTATCTTATGCTCCTCTCGATTGTTTATTACCCATCAACGATTTATAGCTGATCGAGTTATTGCTTTAATGACAATATCAGTAATCTCCTATCGTTAATAAACATCATTTCAGATATCATTTAGTGGCATGTCTGTTAATTACAACCCGATTCAAGTTTTTAGAAGCAGTTTTTCAGTACTTGATATTAATTAGCCACGCGTAGCATTCTTCTGACGACATTAAACATTTTTCCATTTATAAAATTGGTATAATTATTGCTATTAAACATTGTTATCGCCCAATAATTGTTATATGCTGGAAATGTCTTAAACAGAACTGATTCTTGTGCCCGTTTCTCTATCTCTCAAGTCAAGGATCACGTAAATTGGTATGATGGAAACTTGTCAGAAAGTTATTCACCAATAACTAAGGTTCTTACTCAGCTTCTTACATACATTTTTTGGAAGGAAAAAAATATGCTTGAAGTTAATCTCTATGATATTCTTCAGCAACTCCTTTTTAAAATATCATCATGCGATGTTGAACTTATGTTTTGAATTACGCTGAGTTTCATTTTGTCTTACCTACTTAGTTCTGTTCTACAATTGAAATACATTCCAAAAGTGGTGACTCTTTTGACCCTTTCATTTGTTATAAACTAACCTTCTGTAATTACTAACTCAAATAGTTGGGTACAGTCTGGCGATGAGGAAACAAACTCATATTCTTCCCATTATCAATAAACTAAAATTGTGTATTAACCCTATTCAAATGTGTTTATTTGTTCGTAAAGGGGTGGATGTCATCAAAGACGCATGCGCGACCATTTAGGCTTTTCATAAGCTTGACATGAGCATATGGATTAGCATTTTCACTTTATGATCCAAGAATTTCAAACAGTTATTATTGATTCAAATAGGTCTATTCTGTTTTTTCGTTTGATAACTAACTAATGGTGGACGAATGTTTAAGATAATATTGTTTTCGCTCATAATTTCATTTTTTTTCTATCTACCATTTTTAATTCCTTGGCATTGGGCGTGGGGAGATGGCTTCTCAGTCGTCGAAGGAACACATCTTGTAAATGATCATAAGTGTAATTCGATCATTCAAATAATTAACAATGAATTTATCAAAACAATCGACGGGTTCATCTCTCTTCGATGCTTCAGCTTATTTTATATCACCAAAATATTTTGAATGTCCAAAAAAAAAACAACAATTCCCGTTAAAAAAATTCCTAGGTATCTACTTGATTTTATTGATATTCAAAACAATTTCCGATACCCCCAACTCCATCAGATTCAGCTTGTGATCAAGCTACAAGGTCGAATGATAGGACTGTTATTGTTCTTCACGAAATGTTTGCATACATACATCAGATGTATCGACACTGTTTGCATTTCAATTGCTTCGTTACGCTGCTAATTTGAATAAATTGTTTTTACAAATTCACAATTTTTACGATCCAGTAATCGATGAATGACTGGCACACATACAGTTTAGGACAATTAACTTGTACCGGCAATAAAACGGTTTTATGATTCTTAAAAAGGACACCTTCCGACGGGAAGCGGTAGTTCCTTCTAGTTTCTGTGTCACTAGCTTTATCATTAAGAATACAGCCATAAACATGCGTTTAATGGGTATTTAGTGGGTCCATAACAATGAAGGCGGTTGTAAAAAGTACAATCTTTAATAACCCAATCGGAATTGAATGGCTATATTTTTGTTGTCGCTCAATGGTTGATTCATGACATTTGGATCAGAACAAAGCAATCGTTGATGATATTCTCGACTGTAATTGAAAAAATTTACGATATTGTTTCAAATTTTCAACAGTGTAGAGG
Organism: Zygogramma bicolorata; assembly: GCA_032362365.1. NCBI lineage: Eukaryota > Metazoa > Arthropoda > Insecta > Coleoptera > Chrysomelidae > Zygogramma > Zygogramma bicolorata. The sequence goes on from JAVJAQ010000615.1 coordinate 4,786, forward strand.
TTCTGATGCACAAAATGAGATTTTTGCACTATAATATGTTATTAACCATTATTATTATTATCACTTATTATTATTATTGGGTAATATGGAAATATAAATAGGCGCGAACAGATACTCATTAATTCCAATCAATTTGTAGATTTATTTGGATTTGTACAAATAATATTAATTCATAGATCGGTTGTAACAATTGAAATCCTCAAACAGAAGTGTTAATGAGAGCGAATGAAAAAATTTCCAAGATCGATATTAAGTATGATGTATGATAATGACATCATTATGACTGCGGGCTATAATTATGGAATCTAGACTATGATGTAGGGAAAGAATAGCATAGCGCGTGATAGCAGAGATTGAAAGGACCAAAAGTATTTATAACATCTTTACATAACATAACATAGTTATTCATCATTTTTCACTTTTGTCTGGATAACAAGTTTTTGAATGCGTTTTTGATGCAGATATTATCGATCAATCATCAATTATACCTTGCGTTGTGAAGGTTTTATACAATAGCTTTTACAAGCAGCATGAAAACTTTCTTGAAATAAAATTCGAATTGAAAAATCATTGCATCATTTTTCACGGGAAAAATGTTTCCACCTCCATTTTGAGTATATTACGCCGAGAACTCCTTTTGCTTGAACACATTGTCTTCGTCATTGCAAAAAGTAATGTACCATTATAGGCACTACCCACTTACATTCAGATCAAATCCAGAATCGAAAACACATTTCATATATCATTTCCTCTCAGTGTTGAATAGCAGTAGAAACTACGTTTTGCAAATACGTCATTGAATTCTGGAAGTTTTACAACTGATCTCTCGAGGTTCAATTGGAATAATGTCATAACGATGGTATTCAACTTCTACAAGGTATCTGGATATGTTAAAAAATTTCTAGAAATACCTTTGAACTTTATTTTCCGAGAAATTCTTGTGTAAACATGCGTATAATCGTCTGAAATAATTTATTACTTGACATTATGAATGCGTAATGGCGTGCGTATAGAATTCGGACAATTTAAACTAATTTTATTCAGGAGTTGTTCTGTTCTGGGAAAACTCATAAAAAAACTGCTTCGTTCTGATCTTTCTGACCGCATTTTGTCGAGAATATGTTTCGTAGAGCTTGAGAAAATAAAAAAGTGTGTTACAAGTTGTAAACTACCCAGTTAAAATTCAAATATATTGTTTGGTGTGAAGAAATCATATTCATTTTATTACGTAGAATGAATGGTAAATTTCCATTAGATTTTGTTTTTCAGTTCAGTCAATGAATTAGGACTAGGAGTATCCTATTGAAACTGATGCTCGAAAACTGTATATTGAGATTATAGTATGTGAAGGCGCATGCGCAAAAATTGATCTGTTCAATAACAGTCTTATCTTTCCGTTTACATATTTTCTGATCTTTGTAACGGTCCACTAACGATCCATTTTAATGTTCGTTACCGTAATTATGATCAATTCTGAATGACTTTTGAGATAACTTCGATTTTTGTTTTAGACTGGATGAGTCCCTTTGACCGGGTCGTCTGTGGTGAGTACAATGGTACATATTTTTCCTTAATTTCGTTTGTTTTAGTATTATTTATTATACATGGTTACTTCAAATCGCTTGAAGGTTCTTCATCCATTGAATTATTTCAAATACAGGGGATATATCCAGATGATGAAAAATTAATTCAGTTTCTCTATATACTGAATGACTATAGTGTAAAGTCTCTAGAGTACTGAACTCGGTTCAATATTTGGAGTCTTAATGACCAACAGTCAGAGTTGATTAAAATATTTTGGTCTCCCTCCCACTGCGTTCAAATCGACTCTTGTTTGAAAGTGATAGACAATGTTCCGTGTTGAAGAGTAGTTCGAATTCCCATTTATACTAATGCTTTTTGAAACTATGGGCAAATCTGAAAACTCGAACGAATAATAAATTTAATGAGATCAATAAGAGTTACCCAGAAATAGAGCCGATAATTAATTGTTTGTTTCCAAAGTATTCAAAATTGGGTGTGATGTTCATTCACAGAGAATGAATCAAAAAAATTTAATATATAGATAGAAATGCAGTTTTTATAGATACATTTGGAATGAAGTCATCTTGAATTTTCATTCCGATTTTTTTAAACTTTAGTTCTATTTTAAATTATCGGCGGTATACATCTGATATTTTTCAGATTTTTCCTTGAATGTTATACATTAATAGCGTTTATGATTTCACTTTCTAGTTCCATATATGAACCATTTTTTCCAAATTTGATATAACACTATGATGCCATCTATGGCACTATCGCCAAAAAATCTTCTAAAAAATGAAATTCGTTCAGTTTCTCGCAAAAACTTCGAAAATACAAATTCTTGAGTAATTCACTCACATTTCAGATTTCTTTCCGAAACTTCATTTCAACTTCTATTTTCTCTGAAGTTTTGATAAGAATTAGTATATTTTTTACTCTATATTGAAGTATACATCTATTTCTATGAAAGATTTCTGAATAAACTATGCGTTTCATTTTATTGTTTCAGAAGAAACTGATAAATAACTGAGGAATATGACAGCTTCTTTACCCACATTCTTTCAACTGAAAAAAAAATTGAACGCATGACATAATCAGCAGTTTTCAACAATAAAATATGTTAACCTCGAAGATGATGTAAGACAAGTACTACTTTCCATCTAGAGTTTCAAGAAAATATATGTTGAAAATGCATTTTGAATTTCAGGAAGAAACTAAAATGTTTGTGAATTCTTCAAATGATTAAATTTTAAATGTTTTCTCCGAAAACTAAATAAATTTCGTCTTTTGTTTCTGATTTCAATAGATTTTTCGACAACACTACCGTAGATGACCACCATATCAACTTTGGGAAAAGTGGTCTTACGCCGCCATTTAAAATTTGCGACTTGGGCCAAACCGAAAGTGATGTGTAATTGTTTATTGTTGAAAATATCGGCCTCGATAAATTCTTCTCTTATTCCGAATATAAAATTTGTAACCAAACAAACTACTTGATGGTGATTCCACATGGAAGCTACCACTACCATTCAACTCTCAAATCTATTCTTGAGTCGTAATGAAATCCGTTTCATGTTTTTGTTCACCCTGTATGTAGTATAATATTCTTCGATGGATGAGGACTTTCATTAAATACATTATTTGAGGTTTTTAATAATTACTATATTCGCGTCATAGATATGGAATATGAATATGAGAAAGTTCAAAGTCTACTACTTTGAATCATCTTCGAAAGAGTTTGTTTGTATCAACTTCGATAATCCACAGATCTGATGCGTAAATGATAGAGAGGTAAGTTCTTTCACACTTTTTTCAACTCGATGGTCCATATGATGTTTCTGGTGAATGTACGGAAATGAAATCGAAATTCCGAATATGACAAGCGTTGCAATGATCCCGAAATATTTCAACAATATGGCGTCTTGCCGCATCCAAACAAAATTCAAGGAATTTCAAAAAGGGCTCGCATTTTGAATATCTTTCATATTGAATGAAGAACATCACATTCATCAAGTTGAATTCTATGGATAACATCAGAATCCGAACGAACCATGTATACCCTGATGGCCTTTGGTTGGTACATTTTTGCAACCGTCTATCTCTTGAATATATTTTCTTCCATGCATACGTAAACGTTACTGACCTTGTTTGGTTATCCAGACTTGTATATGTATTGTTTATGTTGATATGCAACTGCATCAAAGTTTTGTAATGTGAGACGAGAGGTCAACATGATACATTATGTTAATGAGCTCAAAATAGCAAGCACATCGGCAGTAGAAAATGAGGTAATTTTTATTTATATTATGCTAATAATTTCTAACATTGTTCGCAAAATGGTTTTGACGAAAAAAATGCTTTTACTGATCCTTGGTTACTTTTTCCATACTGAATTGACTGGCAATTGGTATTCATTCTATATTGCTATATTCTTAACATTTGAAACTTCTCTTAGAGATCGATTACCATAACATCGAACTGATATTTTTGTAAATTTGATATTCTTGCAAAAATATCAGTTTGGTTGTAGGGTAATTGATCTCTAGGAAAAGTTTTAACTTTTGCACCAAAGGTTCCAATCTCATCCGTTTATTCCTTACACTTAAAACCTGAAATATAAAGGAAACCCAAGGTTTTTCTGGAACTTGCAAACGTATAGAGTCCATCAAACAAAATTGTAACTTCTAGAGTTGAATAGCGAGGAAACATATTCATATTTTCTACATTTAGTGCTGTTATCTCCCCACCACGGAACCACCGTGCTGGGATTCACACGACTCTTGTCATGTTGGTTTTTTATGATTTTTGTGTGTGTTTGAGCTTCAATAGCTATGGCGGAGATTTTCAAGAAGTTTGGAAATATTCCAGTGAAATAATTGGAAGGTTCGCTGCTTTTAATTTATTGTTATCGTTTATTCACTTCTTGTTCTTTTTTAGTTCTGGATATAAACCAGTTAATCTTTGATACCATCTCTACGGTATGGGTGATATTGTAAAATTCACTGTGTAATGCATAATTCTAATTAGGGAGAATCACGTCAACCAGCTAAAAACTTCCACTTCTGGTACTTCATAATTGCTCAAATACATTGAATAAATTTTATATTTAAGTGATCGAAGTAAATTTTTCCAGTTGAGAGACAAAACCTTCGAATTAGTTCAATGGAATGTTCTTTAAGTATTCAACTGTCGATTGAGTCACTTCTCACACAGAAATTAATGAGAAATTGAAAATTTCACGAACAAAAGGACACGAGAACATCGATGCTCTATATATACACATGCAAATGTAAACATGACAGTCTAAGCATGGACAGTTCCGCGTTTCTCCGCGCTAGCGCTGCGATATTATTTTCTATCGCGAGTTTCAACTTCTGAGGTTTAACGCTCATCAACAGGTTAACGGAAAACCCATTTCAAATCCATTTCATTAATTTTGGTTGATTTATGAACATATAATTTCAGAAAAAGACATCACTAGATCCCTTCAAGTAGTATTGATTGAAAAAAAAAAAATATAATTCCTGTTTTCCAGATATAAGCAATAAAACCAGTCCATTTTATTCAGATACTAGAGGTTGTTACATTTTATTAGGCTACTGAATATCTAGCTAGTCTCCATCGAGTTGTTTTCGTCTACATTCTCTTTGGACAATTATTCTACTACCATTGAATTTTACTATTTGAGAACGTGAGCTAATTGAGCAATGTGTTTACGGTTTCGTCCGAGATTGATGAATAAATACATGCGGGTCCATTGGATCGACAAATGAAAATGATTTGTCGGACAGGAAGTTCTCCGAATGGTTGAACTACTCGAAACACAATTTGAAAATACATAAACCATCGAGTTTTACTAAATATTCCTCCTCATTACTCGTAATCTTTCACAATTTTTTCACATTTTTCGTCAATATTTCATGGAAATTAAAGGACATATTAGATTAGGTAGGTTTTCATGTTTTTTATTATCGAGTTCTTGAAATAATATCAGATGAGACATTCCTCCATTTCTTGACAGTCGTGATAGAAAACACATTTTTCACCTATCAGAAAGAATAGATGATTTCAGCAGACCACAGATTTACATATATATATATATATATATATATATATATATATATATATATATATATAGAATTTGATAATCTATTTATCAGTTTTCAGATTTCTCTGCTTCATAGCAAATACTACTTTCTATATACTACTTTATATATATATATATATATATGATGCGTTGTTTTTTCGGGTTTCATTCCGTGTTCTGTGGTTTTGATCCTCTGAAGGATAATTCTCACAACGTTTCGGCAAAGTCTCATTTGCCATCTTCTAGGTGATGTCTTGAGTTTCGATCCGAGTTCGGAGATCGAACACGGACTGAAACCCGAAAAAACAACGCATCATACTTCGTCCGTGAGAATCTTCATGCTAACAATATATATATATATATATATATATATATATATATATATATATATATATATATATATATAATATTTACTATTCATGGGTTTTCGGGGGTAATAAATCGATCCAGCTAGGTTTCATTTCTAGAGATCGTCTTTCTATCCGTGTTCTCAGGCAATAACTGACTCTTCCTTGATATCTATTGACGAGTAGTGATACTATTATGTTTTTAAATCTGGAGCTACTAAATGCTTCAACAGCACAGCAACACTGAAGCTACTTCGATAGATTTGAATCTCGAAAGTGTCCTCAGCGATTTTCATGAAATTCAGTATGCGGATTGTGTCGGGGGCGATAAATCCACTAGAAACACGTTGCATTCGTGATTTTGTTATTCAAATAACCATTTCATATTTTCTTTTACGTCGGCAAGATCAAAAAATTATCATTCGTATTTCATCAGTAAGTGATAGGTTATTTTTTGTTCATAAAAAATACAAAAATGACAGTACGACAACGAAAATCGTTGTTCAGTTCGAATATTCTCAATTACTTCTCGATTTTACAAGTAGATATCCAAAATAGTGAATTGAATGGAATCCAACTGAGAAACTGTTTTTGAATATACTTGAAGCTACTGTTGATCCTCTGATTACCAAAATCGTCGAAGTGAATCCTTATGAATTCGATGAGGATATTATTATTCCAACAAGATGAAGCACCACCATATAACTCCAGACGAGTGAGAAACTATCTGGATAATACTCTCCTTGGTCATCGGATCGACCATCGAGGTCGTACAGAAAGACCAGCCCGCTTGCCGGATTTCAGACTTATTTATGGGGTTATTTGAAGCAAAATGTGTACGAAACTGAACCTGTCTCAATATTTAATAGTCGGCATAGAATAATAAATATTTGTAGAATTATCGACATTGCTGTGTTTGAATGATGAAGATATTAACTTCATATTCTACAGTTGTAAAGTTTTCGTCAGGAGTTTCAAAATAATATATCACTGGACCTCCCTTCCCAAACATTTGTTTTTCTTGGAGGCGCCCAATTGCCATCTTTAAATTTTCGTTTGTCAATTTTACTCCAAATAATAGTATTTATGCATCAATTTCATTATCTCAAGTTTCAATTTTCTGAGTTTTCCCGTTCAAAAACTATTCGAAAACGTGGAATTGACTAAAAACTTGCCTCATTCAGAATTCATGGAATGACTATATCTCAAGCCGCCTTCGATGTGATATTTCCTTTGCTCACCAATCAGACCACTTCATTTCCTCCACTCAAGGTCGTTTTCACTTTCAGTCGCTCTCTGACTACGGTCACCTGTCAAAACTCCCCGGCAACCTCGTGAATCCTTGAGAAGTACCTCGTCGTGAACGATAGCTTGTTGTACCATCACGTTTTTCCATCGGCCGAATCGGAATGGCCGCCGGAATTGTTTATAGGCGATTCTAGGGCCGATAGATGTCGAGGATGTCACATCGAGAGCAATAACAGAGAACATTCGACGGCGTACGAACGATATGCTGACAGGCGGTCGCGATAAAACTGTTTGAAAACATTTTTTACTAAAGTTCAAGGACGTTTTTATTCGTCGAGCCACTGCAGTGTCGCGTTTTTAGGACGATGCTCTTTGAGCTTTAAATAGATCGCGCTCCGGTTCGTGGATTAAGAAGAGTACGCCTGGCGCCACCGATGTCTCATGCCGTTCAGCACTTTTTGTGAGGTGCATTCGTACTCACACCTTTCCATAGGGAAATATATCACTCTCTGTTTTTAGCAAAACTTGGCACACAGTTCAAAGTATACCTCTTATCCGTTCCGTAGTTTCCTGGGTTTGTAACCTACCACAATCTGACAAAATAAGAATAGCGCACAGGAGGTACAAATCCACAAACTCCTTTGTAGATTATCAGGAGTTTTCCAAACTCCGTTCACAGACTCATAAACTTGCAAGAAGAGACTATCAATCTCACGTGCATACCACAGAACAATCAGTAACTACCAATCTGAAGGCTTTCTGGAGTTTTGCGAACAGCAAACGAAGGACTGGAGCAATTCCATCAGAACTTTCCTATAATGGGAAAACAAGCTCATCAGGAGAAGACATAGCCAATATGTTTGCTGAATATTTTTCAACGGTCTATAGCAATGCCGAAAGTGACTGTGCCTACTCGAATTCTATGTTGAATATATCAAAATGTCATATATCTATATCAGATGTGTACTCAAAGCTGTGTGGATTATGCCCTTTCAAAGGTCCTGGCCCTGATGGGATACCTCCAAGTATTCTGAAGTACTGCAGTTTCAATTTGGCCCGTCCTCTCTTCTCGATTTTCAACTCGTCATTAGAAAACGGGTCATTTCCTGATATCTGGAGAATGAGTTTCATCACACCTATATTCAAATCAGGCACTAACTATAGACCAATAAGTATTTTAAGCTCCATTCCAAAAGTTTTTGAATCTTTTGTCTGTGACTTTTTGAAGTCATCAATAAACGGTACACTAGTAGATCAGCAATTTGGATTCCAACCCCACAAATCAACAGAGTTGAATTTGCTAACATATGATCATTTTATATCAAATGCTTTAGATCAAGGAATACGAGTCGATTCCATTTATACCGATTTTGCCAAGGCTTTCGACAGGGTGAACCACGAAATTGTCATATACAAACTAGAGAAATTTGGTATTTTCGGACCACTTTTACAATGGATTCATAGCTACCTGTCGAATAGGAAACAAATTGTTAGGGTATGTGGTTTCATGTCCAGGGAAGTGAATGCTCTCAGGCGTTCCGCAAGTGTCACACCTAGGGCCTATTTTGTTTAATATATTCATCAATGACATTCATGAATCCTTTCACAGCTCAAAATTCCTTTTATTTGCCGATGATATCAAGCTTTACACTACTGTCGTCGATGAACGGAACTGCACATCTCTCCAACGTGACTTGTCGAACTTGAACGACTGGTGCACTAGAAATCATATGGACTCGAATATCAAAAAGTGCTTTAGCATTACGTTCTGTAGCTCCAGATCTCCATTAACTTACACCTATCAATTAAACGGTACCAATTTACAAAGGGTATCTAATATAAAAGATCTGGGTGTAACTCTGAAATCTGACCTCAATTATAACTCACATATCTCTAATATAACATCGGGAGCCCTGAAAATGCTTGGTGTTGTCAAAGGGTGTTCTCAACATTTCACGGACATAAATTCCATCAGGTTACTTTACTGCTCCTTGGTCAGACCTCATCTGAAGTTTGCAGCATGTGTATGGTGTCCTGGCTATAGCACTTACAGACAGAAAATCGAAAAAATTCAGCAGGCTTTTCTAAGATACATAGCGTTTAAAAAACAATACACTACTCATAATAATGAGAATCTCGAAAATGAGTTGAACTTGAACAGTTTGAACTCTCGTCGCCAAATAAGAAACCTCAGGATGTTGTTCAACCTAATAAACTCCATACATAGCACTCCTGAGCTGATTTGCTACATTAGTTTGCACGTTCCGTCCAGATCCACTCGTTCAAACTTCTTCTATATTCCACCATTCAGAACCAATATAACTGGTAACTTATCTGTTATCAGATCATATAGGCTTGCCAATCACCATTCAGATAGCCTGGACTTTTTTATGGGTTCTGCACAATTTGAATATGCCCTGAGAAAGTGTGTCTAACATTAGCTTTGTTATTTGTCTTCCTCAGTTTTATTGTTACTCTAATAATAACGATGCCTCTCAAGCATCAGATATTTTAAATATTTATTTAAATGTCACTTATAAGTATTTTATTATGATAAATTATGTAGAAATGAGGAATGCTCGTAAATAAATGAATGATAATAATAATCATTATAATATTGGAATCTATACAAGTGTAGCAGGGCAGATTTTCAATCTACCCCGAAAAGTTGCTGCGTCTATCGAAAAACACCAGAAGAACAAGTTCAATTAGTCAGCTACTTCTCGTATAACTCAAATTTTGCCTATCAAAAAAATAATAAGAACTAAAAAAAAAAAATTTTTTTTTTTTTGGGGGGTTGGGGGGGTTTGGTTGGTGGGGGGGGGGTTTTGTTTTTGTTTGTTTTGTTTTTGTTTGGGGGGGGGGTGTGGGGGGGTGGGGGGGGGGGGGGGGGGGGGGGGGTGTGGGGGGGGGGGGGGGGGGGGGGGGGGGGGGGGGGGGGGGGGGGGGGGGGGGGGGGGGGGGGGGGGGGGGGGGGGGGGGGGGGGGGGGGGGGGGGGGGGGGGGGGGGGGGGGGGGGGGGGGGGGGGGGGGGGGGGGGGGGGGGGGGGGGGGGGGGGGGGGGGGGGGGGGGGGGGGGGGGGGGGGGGGGGGGGGGGGGGGGGGGGGGGGGGGGGGGGGGGGGGGGGGGGGGGGGGGGGGGGGGGGGGGGGGGGGGGGGGGGGGGGGGGGGGGGGGGGGGGGGGGGGGGGGGGGGGGGGGGGGGGGGGGGGGGGGGGGGGGGGGGGGGGGGGGGGGGGGGGGGGGGGGGGGGGGGGGGGGGGGGGGGGGGGGGGGGGGGGGGGGGGGGGGGGGGGGGGGGGGGGGGGGGGGGGGGGGGGGGGGGGGGGGGGGGGGGGGGGGGGGGGGTGGGTGGGGGGGGGGGGGGGGGGGGGGGGGGGGGGGGGGGGGGGGGGGGGGGGGGGGGGGGGGGGGGGGGGGGGGGGGGGGGGGGGGGGGGGGGGGGGGGGGGGGGTGGGGGGGGGGGGGGGGGTGGGTGGGGTTGGTGGGGGGGGGGGTTTTAGTGGGTTGTTGTTTTTTTTGCTTCGGTTTTGGGTGGGGTGGGGTTGGATCCGCCCCCCCCCTCCCCCCCCCGGCCCCCCCCCCTCCCCGCCCGCCAGCCCCACCAACCCCCCACCCCCCCCCCCCCCCCCTCCCCGCCCGGGCGGGGGGGGGGGGGGGGAGGCAGGGGGGGGGGGGCGGGGCGGAGGGGGGGGGAGGGGGGGGGGGGGGTGGGGGGGGGGGGGGGGTGGGGTGTTTTTTTTTTTTTTGTTTTTTTTTGTGTTTTTGTTTTTTTTTGTTTTTTTTTTTTTTTTTTTTTTTTTTTTTTTTTTTTTTTTTTTTTTTTTTTTGTTTTTTTTTTTTTTTTTTTTTTTTTTTTTTTTTTTTTTTTTTTTTTTTTTTTTTTTTTTTTTTGTTTGTTTTTTTTCTTTTTTTTTTTTTTTTTTTTTTGTTTTTTGTTTTTGTTTGGTCTTTGGTCCTGGCCTGGGATCCCTGGGCGGCTGCGGGAATGCCGGTGGACAGGGCCTGGATCCCCTCTCTCATATATATATGAAAATACTTATCGTTAACTTTTCGGAAACTAAATCCGTTCCCGTTCTCAAAACTTATACGCAAATTCCTGTTCTAATACAAATATCTCTTGTAGGCGATCTTCGTAATTGACATTTTTCAAATATTTCAAATTTGACATTACATTTTGTCCTTCAAGAGGGGCAGTGTTGTTCCGTTCTACTGTGATGACTAAAATTAGGACGAAAGAGAACAATGGCAGGAAACGAAAATTAAAGAAATCTGCTTTCATCATGCTGTCTGGTGAAGAATGCATACTATGAGTTCGCTTGATATGGATCGCGGATGGCTGGCCCTCCTGAAGGACAAAATGTTATGCCAAATTTGAAATATTTGACAAATGTCAATTAAGAAGATTGCCTTATAAGAGATATTTGCATTTTAACAAAAATTTGCGTATAAGTTTTGAGAACGGAAGCGGATATAGTTTCCGAAACGTTATAATATATATATTGTTACTCCTCATTATTATTTTTTTGGTAGTCAAAATTTGAGTTAAACAAAAAGTTGCTGACTAATTGGACTTGTTCCATCCAGAAAAAACTGTTTTTCAATAGACGTAGCAACTTTTCGGGGTGCATTGAGATGAACCCTCTTAATACAATGAAATATTGTAATGAAAGAGAAAGCAAACAGAAAATAGAAAGTAATTTCAATGTGAAATCATCGAAAAATGAAATGAAAAAGACGTTACAAAATGTTTAAAAAAAAAATATAAAAATATATTGACACCAAGTTCAAAGTCGAGTATACTCACGTTGTTATGATTGCCAAGTATCCCCAATCGCCTTCAGGCAATCACTGACTAATTTTCGAGATGATCACTTACATTGGTTGTTCCCATTTTTCTTTTTCGGGGTTTCAGTTGGACTCTTGTAGTCTATAAAAACCTGACCCGTATCCAGGAAAGTCAGTTATCCAATTACCACTACGTAAAGGAAATTTATCATGACTGATTGATCGAACATTTATTCTTTACAACACCAAGCATATTATACACAATTTTCACCAGCAAACATATGGATTAGTAATGACTCGTTATACAAATTAATGACTGAATACTACTACAGAATAGTATCATCAAGAATATACTGACCACTGAATTCATTTGAGCACCAAAATCAAGGTTATGACTCAGGACAAGTGGTTATCATCACTGAAACTTTGACGTTGAAATTTCCAGCAGTAAATGGAAAAAAATTTAATTCCTCATCAACCTCTATTAACAACCTCCATAATTTCATTTGTTCAAAATAATGACGTTTCTTAAATGCGACCCCGAAGTGACACCTGGTCACTCAACGATATAATTCAATTGATACACCAAAATTGTGATTATGACTTTACTGAAGTACATCTTCCCTTGGAAAATGAGGAAAAAGGTATCATTTCATGTATGTATCATGTATCATTTTTTATGTGTAAAAATCTGGTGTCTTTGAGATCTTCTGTTCATTGCTGGATTCATCGATTTCAGGTATTATCATTTTTTTCCACCATTTTTTTATATATAAGAAACGTGTCCCCTCTTCATTTCCATTTGTGAATGAATCAAAATGTGTACGAGTGATATAACATGTAGCTTTCAATAGAGTGTGTTTGTATTTTTTTTATTTTACTCCTCTCATAGATATTTTTGTATTATCTTTTTTGTTACATCCGGAGAGAGAAACGAAAAGAAAGTTCTTCAATCATCAGTGTTTGTGTTTCATCCCAATTCAGTATGGTACTCAATTTATCCATACTTTCTTTCAGTTGAACTGAATGTAGATTCGCATTCAGTTAACATTAGCAGTATTTTAGTTAACATTCGAACCCACTACCAGACGACGAAAAAAACGCCATTTTCCTACCTCTTCGCCTCCTCTTTCATGGAAACCAGTCCGACGTTAACGGTCTTATTAATTCTGAGCGAGAACCAAACAAGCTTTTGTCTGAATAATACATAAATCTGAGCCGGAGACGGAGACTGAACGTGCTTGCATACAGTTAATCACCCACATAAACATTTTTCTCGAGTCGACTTGTTGCAGCAGCAAAGAATGCAGCCCGTAGAGGCGGTATCGCGTTTCAAATGCACATTCGGGCTAAGGTCTGGTACGACGTGAATCAGTTTCGTATTTTGTTGGCGTAATGAAATATGTTTTGTGTATGCGGGAATTATATGTTATTCGCTTGCTGAGGGACAGATTAATTTATGCTCGTGTGTTTCTTGTTCTGTCGAAATATTTTCAAGGCAGCAACCTCTCGATTGAATCGATCACGTTGCTTTAGATTTTGTGTCTTTACTACATCAATATAAGCAGAATATAGTTGCTGGATTTGTGAAGTTATTTCTCTTATATATTTTTTTTTCATTACGTTCCCCAAAAATTCATTCTTTCTGAAAATATTATTTTTTCAAATTACCTACTCTCAGACGAACCCCGAAAAATTACTGTCGCTTTTCATTACGTAGTTTTCTGAGTTGTAAACTACCACAATCTGAATAAATAAGAAGTAATATTGGAACCTCTACCAGTGTCAGATTTGAAATATTTGACAAATGTCAATTACGTCGATTGAGAAAAGAGATATTTGCATTTGAACAGGAATTTGAGTATGAGTATCGAGAACGAATACAGATTTAGTTTCCGAAACGATAACGATAAGTATTTTCATATATTATATTAGTTTTTATTATTTTTTTTGATAGGCAAAATTTGAGTTATACGAGAAGTTGCGGACTGATTGGACTTGTTCTATCCAGAGAGAACTGTTTTTCAATATACTCAGCAACTTTTCTTGATAGATTGGAAATCTGTCCTCCACTTGTATAGATTTCAATATTAATTCTTATTTTATCAGATTTTGGTAGGTTACGTACCCACAAAACTATGTAACAAATATTGATCCACCGCAAAATAATGTCGTTCAAACAGTACTATCTCTTATATTCACTCATATTTGGCTTCCATCTGCATTTTACGTTAGAATGTTTCCACTAGGTATGCATCGTAAATGAACTACAAGCATTGTAACTGGTTTCAGTGAAAGGGAAAATATCCCATTTCCGAATTTAAAAACAGTGTCAGCCGATGAGTATTTCCAGTTCTTCTCTTATATTATAAGGCTATCTCTGAATGAGTCCTTGGGATATTTTAAGACCAGTTCCAATATTTTGTCTAGTAAGGACAAGAACTACTGGCATTCGCCGAAATATCCTTAGCGATAGTACTTATCTGGTCTTACCTCGCTTTCGGAAAATCGTCACCCTTTCGAAGAACCAATCAGTACATATTTTGACTACTACTTTGAAACAATCACCAAACTTGTATCACGACTTGTTTTCTTGCCCAAAATCTTCAGGAGGATTACTTGAATCTGATAGTGATGTTTGTTCAGAAACATAGAGGGCCACATTCAAACCTGTTCGAATTATTTGGAATTTTCATGAATCGCTAATTAATTTTTTTTGAAAACGGTCCAGCATTGTGATTCATTATTATTAAAAATCTCTATGACCCTAGTTTAAGGTCGAAAGAATTTATATACATTCATATATCTTACGGCAAATAATATATTTCCAAGAACTAGACCAAACCATTATATATGTGTATTCGAGACAAGTTCGTCGCATATTTTTAGACCGGTTATATTCTTCTGAGAATTAATATTGAAGTGAATCGCTGAAGAAGGAAACTCAAAATAAAAGAATACAGAAAGTAGTAGACTTGGTGAAAAATTATAAGTAGTGCTGAGAACATAAAGTTGTGATTGAATAAACTGCTTTTGTGAGTGATTATTCAGAAAAATAATGGTAATAACAGTTGTAACCAGAAGAAAATGGCGGTTACAAGTAATCGAAACATCGGTAGTTAACTTGACATTGGAATATAATTAAGAAATTGGTATTAAGTAAGCTATAGGAATTATTCCAGTGGTCCATTTGCTTGTTCAGCTGCAGGAAAATCCGGGAAAGCCTGCAGCACCACATCATCTGAAGATCTTGATCTGCCAAGGTCCTCTCTTTCGTAGAATAAAATGTAGGGTGTCTCCTGAGACTTCAATAAATTCAAGATTGCTCCAGAAATTTCAGTGACTATCTTCAAACTCAAACCAGTCCGTTTTGTCTTTGACCAACGAGTTATAGTGACAGGTGGATTCACTCCGCTTCAATTATCAAGTAACATTGAACAAGCAGCGATTAACTTTTATCAAGTAGAAAGTAATGAAAAAGAAAGCATTCATACACCAAAGTTTATCAATGATCAGAGCTTGTGGAAGGGGATCAACTTTAACCTTGCATAAACTTTTGAGTAGCATTTTTTATTCACCTTTATATACCCTAGCTTCGTCTTGGAGAGTTGAAGAATGAAATTGAAAAAGAAATAAAGAAATATCATTGCTTTCCTGAGAAGGCCCACCAGAATTGCATCTACAGTTTCAATTTCAACCCGCTTACCATCCATGAACAGAAGAACAATCGCGAAAAACAAATTATTCGAAGAAAAATTCGGTTATGATCATATAATCCGTCATAACCTGCACATCAGAGACTCATATTTCACAATTGAAGTAAGAAAGTTAAAAGTTGGCCAACTCTTGTTACTTGTTAATTGATAGTTGATAATTTTGTCGCATGAATCGTCTACAGTAAATGAGGCAGTTCAACTGATCATTGATAATTGTTGCTACTTGTCAATTGTTCCTTGATGATTGAAGCTGCATGAATCCACCTTGATTCGAATCTTCGTAAGAGTTTGGTGCTTCCGCCAGAGGTTGAGTCATGTTTGAAAAGCATCAATCAGTACTACTATTAGATTGACTGGTGCTATAGGAATTGGGTTGGTGAGATCTAAAGGACCATTATTATGGAGAATTGTTGAGAATGAATTGGAAAAAAATATATTATAATTTATAAGAATAATAAAAATTGAATTAAATGAATGAAAAATTCAAAATTCACGTTGACATCGAATATTTTGAGTTTTTTTTACGTCCCGACTGCTGGAACACAAAATCGTATTTTTCCAGTTTCTTTTTCATTTCTTCTTATTTCATAAAACCCTCTCTTCCTCAATAATTCTGGTCAGCCAGTCGGAATTCATCCCACGAAACTACTTCATTCTTACAAAAGAAATAATCATCATTAATCACTACCTATCACCCGAACGAACCCCCACACACCAAGACCGTGGGGTTAGGTGAAAAACACAATTCCCAATTCGGGTCGGCAACAAATGAAACACGGCGAGCCCGAAACCCCGTGAAATGAATCAAGCAGTCGAGCCGGGCGGGGCGTGAGCGGGCGAGGGGCGGTCGAATTTACAGCCTCGTTTCGCGATCAAGCTTGTTCGTTCGAACTGCGGGGAGGGTGGGGTGGAGGGAGAAGAAATACCTATAAAATAGTCGGGAGAGGGCCCGGGGGACGTTCGAGGAAACGGAGGTGGCTGTGGAGAAAGTTCTCGCTGCATTCCTAGCTCGTGCAAGTTCTTCGAAGATGGCAAAATATTTGCGATAAAACGGATTTATTTATTATGCACTGGTTCGCTGAGTGGGTGAAATGTTTTGACTATGCACTGATTTATGGGTGCACGTAGAATTGCTGGAATCCACGGTTACGTTTTACTTGTTCCAAATCATGTGAAACTTCTTCTAGATATCGATTATCCAAACAGCATCTTCGGTAGAAGAACATTCATGCAGTATTAATGTTATCTTTCTGAAGATGCTAAATTTGTTACCGAAACGCGCGTCGAGTGTGAGAAGTAATATTTGGGCTAATCGGTCTCTAGAAAAAATCTCAACTTTTACACCAAAACTTCCAACTTCATCGTTTAATCTATACAAGTGTAGAATAGCAGATTTTCAATCTACCCCGAATAGTCCCAATTATGACCATTTTCCCGTGTATTCATCCCATACAGCACCGATTCGCATGGAAATTTGGATTCAGGATCTACATACACTCTTTTTCAAAATCTACCCTGTGCCGAGGGTTGCTTTCTCCCTGGGGGTGGATGCCACCCCTTCTTGGGGGTGAAAATTTTTTATTGGAAATAAGTGCCGAAATCAATAGATTGACTACTTCTAAGCACTTTTTGTTCAATGAAGTTTTTTCTGAAAAGCAATACTTTTCGACTTATTCGCAAGTGAAATTGTCGGTTTTCAGGCAAAAAAAAACACGTTTTCAGATCCTTTTTCGCGAATAACTGGAAAATAATACATCTAATCGGAAAACTTCTTTGAACAAAAAGTGATTAGAATTAGTCAATCTATTGATTTCCGCACTTATTTCCAATAAAAAAATTTTCACCCCCAAGAAGGGGTGGCATCCACCCCCAGGGAGAAAGCAACCCTCGGCACGGGGTAGATTTCGGAATAGAGGGTAAGTAGAACCTATATACAAATTTTCATACGAATCGGTGCTGTATGGGATAAATACACAGTTTACACTTTTTTCACCGTCATAGATTGGAGTAGAAAACTTTCTGCGTCTATTGAAAAAACAGTCCATTCTGGATCGAACAAATCCAATTAGTCAGCAAATGCTCGTATAACAAAATTTTGACTATCAAAAAAATAAAACATTTCAAATTTGACATAACATTTTGCCCTTCAGGAGGGGCAGCCATCCGCGATCCATATCAAGCAAACTCATAGATATGCATACTCCACCAGATAGTATGATGAAAGCAAATTCCTTTAATTTTCGTTTCCTGTCAGTGCTCTCTTTTGTCTTTTTTTTAGTGTCGTTCCATTCAACTGTGTGATCTCCATCGGCAGTAAGAATGTGCTCTGATAATTTAAAACCACCGATTTGTCTGTTCCTGATGTACATTTTGTGTTCACGCTTTCGCACAATGATCTGTTGAAATTGATTAGCTGAATCGCTATTTTTCTAGCAACAATTACAATTGCTAGCAATCCGCAAACACGATGTAGTGGGAGACAACTGGATAAAACTTTGAGTGACACGACAATTTTGATTACTGTGTCTTCAGAATTTCAATGTGAAGAATCAGTAAAAAATTAATCTCTTCATTTGGTGTTCATTTGAATAGCAATGGTAATATTATTGGAATATAATGAAGCATACAAATAATTATTAGGCACACTTGATGAAAGTTGCTATGGATACCTCAACTATGACAGTTGTAAATGCTTTCTACAAAACGTTCAGAATTTCCTATCTATATAAATATAACCCCTGAACTCAAAGACACACCTCTATTGAATTTTTTTTTTAAATATTCAAATTAGATTATCGGAACTAAGTATATGTAAGGAAATATCATTTCCTTACAGTAAGAAAATATTGAATTTTCTTCAAGAAATTTTGTCTGAAATGTGAAAATTTCCTAGCGAACTGAGGAAAAAAATAATTCCAACTCGTGTCCCACTAAAAACTGAATGTTTTCGTCCTCCATTCTTATAGATTGTTTTCGAAAACTAAATACGTTTTTTCAGAAAATTTTCATTCCAGAAGATATAATTATTCCCATATTCTAAAGAAGAATGTCAACTCTCCCTTTTTCAATGAGTTATTCAGATTATTCGTTTAAAAATGTTTAACCCTCCATCGGTCGCGTCCCTTTGCCGACCGCAATAGGTTGCATGTTATATTTATTTGTTATATTTGTTATATTTATTCGGTAGTGTAGTGTGGTCTCGGTAGTGTAGTGGTAAGCATATCTGCCTATCAAGCGGAAGGCCGGGGTTCGAATCCTCGCCAGGCCACCGTGCTGGGTAATCGCACGTTAAAAGGTAAGGCCTCGTTGATCCATTGCTCGCACAAGTTTCGACTTCTGAGGGTTGACGTTCGTCAGCTGGTTAATGAAAACGAACAATTAACAATCTAACATTCAGAAACAAACACACATCATGAGTTGAACTTCTCAGCAAAGCGGGGCATACTGTATACTCCACTTTTCCATTTCTCCTACCCTTGATTTTTCCACACAATGAATTAGAGAGCTGTTCATGTTGGAACTAGACCTAGTACGGGTTTTCATTTCCATATTGTAACAAATCTGACTCTTCTAACTAGCGATATTTCTGTCTAACGTGACTAATATTTGCGAGATATTGTGTTTATAACGATATTCCGTTTACTTCATATTCTCATTTGCATGAAATTTCCACAAAAATCATTTTTGAATCATGATTAGAAAACTTGGACATGAATACATTGACTCCCAGTCCATTTATTTGTGATTTGTCATTGAAATCGATGGATGTAGCCGATATTTGTACACACTGTACAGTGACACAGGTGGGGGGATTTTGTAAATTGTCCAGTAAGAATCACACAACAAAGTGTTTTTTCAATTTTGTGACTTATTGAAGTTTGAATTGAACAAATGACATAATAAAATTGGTTTCTGATCACATTAGGGTTCGCGAACATATTTCATTTTTGGACACAAAATATTTTCCTAAAGCCATAGGTATTGCTGAAAGATGAAGGGATTTATTTTTGTGGACAGTTCAATGTTACGAGTAATTGATTTTTGCTTGTTTGAGCATGAAAAATGTTTGACTTCATTCAAAGCACTGCATGAAAATATTGTACATTTTTTATGCAAAAATGATATCTATAACCTCTTTCAGCTAAGTTTCATAGCTCTGTTCCACGCTCATTACTTTTACGGGTATATCCGAATTATCATCATGAATACTCACCAAATTACTTTCTGATAATTATTCAAGTGCTCTTTAGTTAAACGCAACTCGGTTAGATTAGTATTATTTATGGAACTTATATTATTCAATACAGATAATATTGCTTCTGTTTCAAATTTCTTTTGTGTTTTCTGAAATAGTATCTTTCCTCGACACTGTGCTTCGAATGTTTGCAATACAATCAAGGACATCGAGTCTGCCGAGAAACAGCTTTCTAATTCTTTATTTCACCCTTTCACGGGAATTTTTTACGCTTATTCTGCGAAAAAGGGTTTTTTAGAAAGTAGCTCACTTTCTGCATCAGGTAATCTAGAGATGTTTCATGAATTTACTCTTGAGTTGTGTTGATAACAGGGGTTACAATAAGACAGTGGTAGATCGGTTTATCTACATTTTTATAAGCTTGGAAACGAATTATTTGGTGACTGTAGTAACTGTTTCATGGGTTTTCATTTCACGGTATGTATTCTGTTTGTTTGAAAATTCATTAGTGAATATTTCAAAATTCTGTTAAATTGACGTAATCATAAAACTATCGGATGCAAAGTAACTAACAGATATAAAAATTGTGATAGTAGATAACTTGTGATTGTTTTTTTTCTAACAAGCGATATATAGTCTCCTTTGAACTAACTATATTTCCATTCCGAATGTGACATTTTCTTATATAATTTTGTGGTCACCCCGTTATGTAACAGATATTGCAAGAGGGTGAGTTTTGATGAATTCTAAAGAGTTTCTGGAACTCTATATCCATATAGTTTGGACATACTTCCTACAAAGTAAATATAAAATATGCATATGAAACATCTTGAAAATTACAACAGCTTCTTAGTGGAAGTGTGAACTACACACTTGAAACGAAGAAACATAGAAATCTTTACAAATGTTAATGAATTCATCAAAACTAACAACACTGAAGAGATACATATCGAAAATGTATTTGCAACCATGGAAAATGGTAGTGGAAAGTATCTTATGACCGATGACAACTTGATAGCAAAATACGAGTGGGTTAGAGATCCATTTCAAAATATAAGAAGAACAATTCATAGACATCACGTCTCGTGGCGACATCAGAAGACTGTTGATAAAGCCTTCTTTGATTTTTGGTCCGGTCTGGGTGATGAATTTCTTGCACTGAAGGAAAGAGCTTTCAGAATACTTTTACCGTTTCCAACATCATTTCTATGCGAAACTGGGTTTTCTGCAGTAGCTGCATTGAAAACAAAATACAGGTCGCAGATGAACATTGAGAGAGAATTGGGAGTGGCTATTTCAAATATATCGCCTTCCTATCGAAAGTTCATCTCTGCTCTGCGAGACAGGCACAAGGGAGCCACTGATGTTTTATTTTTTGATGAATACGGTTATTGATTTTTTAGTACATTCCTCGTTAGGTACTGCTATGTATCTACTCGTTTGTATCTCTTGTACTCGATAATATGTTTTACGTTCGAGTAGTATTTTAAAAAAAAAATCTTTATCCAGAAGATAAATCAGAAAATTCAGAAAAATCAGTAATAACTTCAGATACATAAACAGCTAACTCTAGACTCTAGATTTAGTATCAATTTTCTTCTCCTGAAGATGCTAACCTTGTTAGCGAAACGCGCGTCGAGTGCAAAAATATCAGTTTGGTGTTAGGGTAATTGATCTCTAGGAAAAGTTTCAACTTTCACACCAAAGTTTCCAATCTCATCGTTTATACTTTCAATAGTTTCAGTGAGCTGTATTATTTTGGATTGAGAAATAAACGTTCGAAAATGATATCATGCACAATAATAATTTTTCCAAATGTCATATTCGAACGGATTGATTCTCAAAATAATTTACCATATCAGTTTCCAATTCTGACATCGATAACGACTGTTTATATGCACTGCATCCATTATTTCTTCCATAACATTTCTACTAAGTGTTGAAAGCTCTGATGGTGTTTACAAACATCTCGAAAAGTTTTGAATGTTATCACGTTCGAACAATTCTAGTTGCCAGTGCTCGAGGAAAACAACACGAAATTTGTTCGCTTTCGGTTCGGAGTTGAACTTGTGACCTATAAAGCCGGTGCATTATGTCTAGACAGTCTCCACTTACCACATGTATTTTGTTATATTTTTCCAACTATACTACGGGGTTCATATTCTTCAATGAACCGGGAATGGTGATGAAATAATTTTCCAATTTTTTTTAAATGTAAGTACAATGAACAGAAGTGTCGAAGAATCATTAAAATATCTATAGAAATCAAAAAATCTATGGAGGTTTGCATTTAACTTGCATTTATGATTTCATTCGACCGGCAATCCAGCGTATGACGTCACTCGTCCTATTTGACGCGGCTCATTGTTGTTTAGTACCTATTGATAAATTCATTCTTCTGCAGTATTCAGGCCAATCGGTGTCGTGTTTTGATCATCACACAATGGCTAATACTGAAAAATAAGCCTACAAATATCGTATTTTTCTAATATGTCAAAAACGACAATTAAACCATGGGTGGATGGTGTTTGAAGACACGTTCATCTACGTGAAATGTGTACAATTATGTTTCTATCAAACGGAACTTTTAGGTTTAGTCAATTTTTTTAAAGATTTAAGATTTTTACACTGTTGAAACTATGATTTATTGTTATATTACGATTTAATTTCATTGCAACCGCTATTTTACGTAATTTTACCACATAAATTCAATTTCTACATTGACTAGTGGAGTAGTTAAACCTCCAATCGTAAGATTACACAAGAGTTCTCTGAATTGTTTTCATTTCAACAAAAAAATGTGATTCTGTAATTTTTCATTGTAATTGTACAAAATGTAGCAGATATTTACTTATTCATGCGAAATACCATGATATTCAATAATTTTTTGTTCGAGAATATTACGCAAGTAGTGCTACAAAATTTAGACAATACTTAACAGTGTCTATTCAACACTCATAAATACCATGTTAAATGACTGCATCTTGAATAACTTATTGAATGACACTAGACAGTTTTGTGTGCCCTGTACATAAAATCATTCAATCCCACATATCAAATGAGTTCGTCGAACACCATGACCTAAATCTACTGAAGTATCCGAGAATATCTGAATCACAAAATAATCTCTGGAAGTTTCATAAATTATCATACAGATTTATTATTTTGGCAAACGCGCCTTGCATTTTATAGCTTTTTTATAGGCTACAATTAGCAATAAAAAAGCTATAAAACTAATAAACATGCACGAAACTCTGCCACATGAATGATGTATTATATTCGTTCTTTTGATTTTATATTTTTACTAATCGCTTGTTTCAGACATACACGAAATGAATGTATGAAGTCTGTTCAGTTTTGAAATATGTTTGAAATTTTTATGACAACGCAACTATCGTCAACTATTGAAATTATTCAAATTCATTCTTTCCAATGAATACATAATTGTCATAAAAATTATTGGAATTGATAGCAATCAATTATATTGTCAAAAGCCCATAAATCATCTTCCAATGATTGGAACCGGTAATTGAAACACCATCTCAACTGCTTTGAACTATTCTGGACACGATTACCGTCGGGAAGAAAACACACCTATAGACATGATATTTTCACATACATTCCACGAAAATTTCGGTTACACAGGTTGGAATCACTGAAATATTAATCATGGGGCGTAATTACTTAGTAGATGTCGCCACCTAGTTTTTTGCATTAATTTTTGAAACTTTCGAGATATTAGTTTATCTTCATCCGTACTTATAATGATAGGTACTCTCATTTGCCCATAATCTGTTTCATAATGAAATCCATTATGATTTTTCATTACAATACAGATTTTCGACCAATAGAAACCCATTATTTTGCATTCAAGCAAATATACATCATGCTTGAATACAAAATAATGGGTTTCTATCGGTAGAAAATCTGTATCATAATGGATTTCATTATCAAATAAAAGTTCATTCCACCACTGGCTGATTAGAAGCAGAAGCGTCCTTATAAAACGTTTTTAATAAATGAAATTTGGTCATTGGAAAGAATCCAAACTTACATTTTTTTTCTGTTATCAAGTGGGAAACAAGACATTAAATTGTATCGGTTACAACAATCTTCCGTTGTTAACACAATCATACCTACCAATCAAATTTTATGTTCGCAATAAAGTTTAGCTGTGCTTGTTTATGAATTGTTAATTTTAATATCTTGTTCGTTCTTAAAACTCGTTCATGATATTGGATATCCTGCTACTTTTCCATATTTTCATCTGAAAAACTCGTTTTCTTGAAATACTTGGTAATGTCATGATATACCATGGATATGATCGAGTTTCATGCCACTTTTTGAAACGATTTACAGCCATTATATGAACTACTTGGAAAATGTGCCATAATAATCGGTATTATGGTAACGAATTTGATATATAGTATTACTTAACTTTGCTGCTAATGATGTGATAGTTATTTTCTGATTCTTGTATATATTTATGACTCAAGTAACAGATAATAATATTTGAGAAATCGGAAATAAAGAAATAATACAAATAATTTGATAGTTTAAAGTTCAATTCATTTCGACTCTGAGGACAAGGAAATCTTTGATCCGTTTTTTTCTGACCAAATGAGGATCCAAAGGGGGAAAAATTGTTTTGAAAAGAGTCGTAAGTTGCTGACAATTTTTTTTTTCATGTGCTAAACTTCAAAGAGATATTAAACAAAGTATTTTCCGTTTATATAAGTGAACTTGACATCATAATATTTAGAATTGGTGACAAACCTATGGGGAGGAATTCTTCTCGCAATATTCCTGTTTTCTGACATCATTAACCCATGAACCTAGTGTTAGGGTTTCGGTTAACTTTTCTGAAAATAGCAGCGAATTTTCTTCACTAGGTAAGGGCAACAACATTAGATGGTTATCAACATTTTTTTTTTCGAGCTGAGGAATATCTTTCCATATATGGGGGGGAAGGTATTTAATTAAATTCAATCTAATATGTACACACAAAGAAATGAGAAATGCGTCCAGCATAACGGTTATGAGGGTAACTGTTTGTTTAGAGTATAAAGCACTTCAGATAGCAAAAACTTGACAATAAAACCAAATATACCGCAGCAGAATTGAAATGTCAATAATTATACGAGAAATTAAAGACATTGCATCCGACTTACGCTTGTATACATGCTCATTGAGAGTATGTGTTGAAAAATGTCGGATATTGATGACACGAAACATGATGAAACATTAGTCGTCACAAAAGTTTATAGTACTGTTTCTCATAGTGTCATTTGAAAAAAAGTCTTTGATTATTGATGTTTGGGACAGTGAGAAGTTACCCAAAATCAATCAACAGATAGTTTCAGATTTTCTGTTTAACATCTTCTTCATGCTGATGATGAGAGAATTACGAGCATTTGAAAATTTCACGCAATGATTCTAGAAAAATAATTTCGGAAGATAGTTGACGATTTTTATATCTTTTAGAGAAAATAATTCAAGATCGGAACTATATTGAAAGAGTAGAGATATTCTGGTGGATTATGGCCGTATGATAGTCATGTATCGTCATTTGAATCGACAAAGTTTTTTCGAAATATGTTTACCTTTTTCCTCTTTACACGAACAGATTAACTTGATGGATATAGAAAACCAGTTGGGTAATTTTTTCCCATCAATGAACTAAGTAACACCCAATTTACTGCCCAGCCAGGGCAATAAAACTAAAACTCAAAATGCCATAGTGACCCTTCAAGTCAGTCGCATAGTAAATAAGAAATACCACTAATAACAATGCAACAAACTAACAGAATGGAGCAATTCTGGCGGGTACAGCCCTATGATAATCACATATCATTCGAAGAGCCAAAGAGGCTGCTAAACAAAAGCGTCATCCCTCGGGAAAGCACGGCAAAGGCTGGACCAGAAAGGGTCGCTATAAAAAATATTCCATCTATAAAAAGGCGTGTATACCGGTGCCTGTATAAGAGACGTGATACCAACAAGACGAGTTGCTTTTCCCTAATTGCAATCCAGCACCACTCGGTTTGATTCAGTCATAATGTTCATTGAGTTTCGAAAAATCTCAGTAGTGTGGATTCCTCAAAAAGATGACAAGGGGGCATGTTTTTATGACTAACCATTTTCAGACTGGAACCAAGTTCAACAAGAAAATATACAGTAAACACACACAATTATTATTTTATATGAAAGGCATATCATTTGTAGACATCATGAAACTGTTTGCCTTCCACTTCTCTGAATTAGAATACAGGATTGGAAAATTTGAGAAAGGCTACATTATTTGAGTGTTATCTTAGAGTTTTTATTAGTCCCCGTTACTTTGTAGCAATATATCTTCTATATTCACCATATAAAAACAAAAAATAAATTTGTCGGTAGGTTTTCTGGTCGTAAATTTTCAGTTTAAAAAAGGAAGTTCTTATAGAAGGGCTCATATGAAAAAATATGATGATCAATTTTTGGACTCGCCATTTTTTTGAATTCGTTTGAATACAATTGAATTACTCCTCCAAACCTGCAAACTGTTCCCCCTTATATTCTGATCTTCTCCCAGGCAATTCTAAATCAGACAGAATTGTAGTATTGATAACCAGTATAACCATGTTATCTAAACATGCGCGGCAAACTAATCGTTTATTCCAAGAATAACCCAGTGATTTTCTACACTTAGCTCGATTGAGTCAAGCTTTAAACTCCAAATATCTTTTCGGAATCAAAATTCCAACCCATATTTGGTGTTCAAAGTACAGTTTTCTTCGGGATTCACGCTGCCACTATTGATAAAAGACTCACATAATGCTCTCATTTCTCCTAATTCCAGGTAGGTTACAGACATTAATGTATTCCTCTGAATTGCCTCATATAGGATAAGTCGTCTTAGAAGTATGTGACGCAATGTATTCCGAAAGAAACTGCTTCTCGAACAGGAGATGTGTTGTAATTGGTGTTATGATAAATGTTTATTGTTTGTTGGTTTGCATCGAAAGATTACAGTATGGAAAATCCGTCATCAAGTCGTCGTTAATACAGTATTCTCCATTTTTAGTCCGTACAGTTTTCTCTAATCCATCCATTGTTGTCGAATAGTCTCTTAACGATATTTTGTTTCATTTCTATTCAAATTCCCATTAGACTCTGAAAATTGATACAGACTCTGACATTCTCAGTTGAACCAACTCAACTTCACTTCCATATATCCTGGGTTAGTCCTTGACTACTCCAAAAAAGACAAAATAAATGAGTTTGTGGGAGATTTATATCTCCAGAATGAAATAACTAGCACCTAATTACTAATCCACTATTTATGATGATCGGTTTTTGGGATCAGCGAGATTTTGTTTCAATATTATTCAAATACCCATTGGACTCTGAAAAATGATACAGACTCTGACATACTCAGTTGAACCAACACAACTTCACTTCTGTATGTCTTGGGCTAGTCCTTGATAACTTATAAGACAGAATAAATAAGTTCGTGGGAGATTTATATCCCCCAAATGAAATAACTAGCACCCAATTCACTAATCCAGCCGTGGTGATAAAAGTTAGACTGACCCTCCCTCAAAACACTGGCATTGTAACCAAGAAATACCGCTTATAACAATGCAACAAAGTAAAAGAATAAAGCAATTCCGTCGGATAACAGTCGTATGATAATCACGTATCATTGGAATAGCCAAAGAGGCTGGTCATGGGATGCTGCCAAACAAAAGCTCATCCCTCGGGAAAGCAGGGCGAAGCCTGGACCAGAAGGGGTCCGCCATAAAAAGAAAACGATCCATACCGGCTATAGCCAGTTATGCAAACTATGGCTACTATCTCTCGTATAGGCCGTTTGGCTCGCGATGGACAATCGACGGTTAGGCAAGGATCGTCCCCGAGGGAGTCATCGGGAAAATTATATCGTACGACAGGGTGCGCGCGTTAAGGGGGATGTTTATGGCGCTTCCCGACACTTGCGGCAACTAGATGGGGTTATTTCCATGGAATTAACAACGGGGCGAAAGGCTTCATTTCGGCGGTTGCTTTTTTATCAAATGCAAAGGGTGACGGTGTACGACGGGAATTTCGAATTGTTTCGGGAGGTGAATACAAAGTTGTAGGGTGTCGTGAAATTAACCGTGTGGCTTTTGCTTTTGAAGAGATAATTCACTTCGCGCCTGGAAAATAAAAATGTTTTTGTTTTTACTGCATCAAACTCTCACGCTCACAAGCAATTTCGAGACTATTTTCTGAATTTTCGAACAATTTCCACACCAATTCCATAATCCCGGTATTTTACGGTACCATTGTGAATCGTATCTCATGAATCTTAGTTATGTTTCACGAGGATTGCTGCAAATTAACAATGTTCACTGAAATATTAGCGGCATTTTAGACGATATAGAAAGACTGATCCTGAACAACAGATGCTGTGCTTGGAAAAATGGCTGATGAAGGGATAACGTTTCATTTCAGGAAACTGTTGTAAGACCTCATATCAGTTTCCTGAATCAATACGTTATCAGTTTATCAGCCGTATCATCACTCGAAACATCTAACGATTTCTCAAACCGGTCTCTCTCGCTCAGGACCAGTAAATTTTTTGTTGTTGAAAATGCTGCGAATATTTCAGTAAGTGACCCTAACATTTCTTATTAGATTTGTTGCAATATTTGAGACTAATTAACTCTGATTGGCATGTCGAACACATGCACAGAAACCGATCCAATTTTTTCATTTTTGGGACTTGATGTACGTTTATTTGCAATGTATTCTTGAAAAATCTTATTGGAAATGAATAAGTATTCGTTTCTTTTTCATTATAATGATATTTTTAAGAATGATTGTTGATGAAATAGTAGAAAAATTTTGGCGAAACTAACATTTTTTTCTAGAAAAAGTCGTTCTGTCTGTGAATACATAGACCGTCTTCAAAAGTCCATCAATCATTTGATTCAATTTTCATGATGTTCAATGAAAATTTATACAGTGTGGATTTTCTTACAGTGAATTTCATTTCAATTTTCTGAGACTGTTCAAATACATTATTTTGAGACGTCCAGAGTTGAAAATGTATCCCTCATAACATTTCCTTATTCGACTTGCTGCATATCTATATACACTACTATTATTATAATAAAGAGATACAATTTGTTGTTTGTAGGGGGTATTCTTCGGAAAACTGTTCCGATCATGAAAATTCTTCCACTAACTCTATTCACTATTCACTATACAGGCTATATCTCATTATGATTGACCAAAAAATTCAGTGAAAAATACTGGTATATGTAAATCAAGTCAGAGAAAAGCAGGCGAGATATGATGCTTCACCGGCGTGCGCTAGCTAACGTTTCGGTTCAATTACTACGCGGACGAAGTCGCGGGCAACAGCTAGTATTTCATGAAATGCAACGTAGGTAAATGCACTTCATCAACCTTGGCCTATGGCCCCGGTAATCAATACTCTCTCGAGTTACATGATACACTTTCCTCTGTATCTTACACTGCTGTTGCATACGAAATAAGCAAGCAAATATTGTTCTGGAATCCATTTTTTTGATTTTCTCTCCCTTCGCTTGGCGACGTTTCGGAAGCTAGTCCTCCTGGCCTGGCATGCCAGTGCAGTGGCACTTCGTACCAAAATTGCAATTCCGCTGGAAATTTTTCAGAGTAGGCTTGGAAAAGGAGGCAGACTAGCTTCCGAAACGTCGCCATAAGGAAGGAAAAGAAAACCCAAAAAATGGGTTCCATAACAATTTTACCTCCTCAATTATAAATATTGATATTTATCGTTTATAAAAAATTTGCATGTGGTCTATTGTTCCAAAATAGAAATCCAGTTTTTTTGGAAAAATAAATTTGCGGAATCAATGATTGGAAGGGTTCAAAATGAAGTCTTCATTATTCAGGATGAGATTTGAAACCTACCACAACCTGAAAAAATAAGAAATAATATTGGAATCTATACAAGCGTAGAAGGGCAGATTTTCAATCTACTCCGAAAAGTTGCTGCGTCTACTGGAAAAACAGTCCTGTCTGGATAGAACAAGCCCAATGAGTCAGCAATTGACATTTGTCATATACGAAGATTTCCAACAAAAGATATTTTCATTTGAACAGGAACTCACGTATAATTTTTGATAACGGAAACGGATTTAGTTTCCGAAACGTCAACCAAAAGAATTTTCATATATATAAATATTATATATATACATATATATTTTATGTATATATATATATATATATATATATATATATATATATATATATATTTGACCAATGCTTCATCGTTTTTTCTATGTTGAC
This sequence comes from Zygogramma bicolorata, assembly GCA_032362365.1. Taxonomy (NCBI): domain Eukaryota; kingdom Metazoa; phylum Arthropoda; class Insecta; order Coleoptera; family Chrysomelidae; genus Zygogramma; species Zygogramma bicolorata. The sequence continues at coordinate 34,999 of JAVJAQ010000615.1, forward strand.
TCCATATGTAGCTTGAATATCTTGATAGTAACCCATTTTCCTGTCTGAAGAAGAGAGGAGAGGAAGTCTTCGCTGACTGACTCGGGAATTATATTTGGGACAGCAGCAAAAGCGAAAGTCTACTCTTATAACAATATATTTCCAATATTTCGACAATCGAGTATTGTCATCATCAGGGAGATTGTTAGTGAGGATGGTCGCATGAGATGGTTAAGAAAGTCAGATGACACATAGTTAAAAATTCCAAAAACATTGATACGTATCAGTACAACACATAAACACGTTAAAAACTATAATTTTCCTTTTTAATGAAAAGGTGTATCGACAAACACCATGTGGAAAAGATAAAAGAGGCATGAAATTTTGTGGTTATGAAAGCGACTATTTATATTATATTTATATATATTTTATATATATATATATATATATATATATATATATATATATATATATATAAATGTTAGTTCTTATTTTTTCGATAGGCAAAATTTGAGTTATACCAGAAGTTGCTGACTAATTATAGTTGTTCTATCCAGGAAGAACTGTTCCTCAATAGACGCAGCAACTATTCAGCAACTATTCGGGGTAGATTAAAAATCTGCCCTTCTGCACTTGTATAGATTCCAACATTGATTCTTATTTTTTCGAGTTGTGGTAGGTTACAAACCCAGAAAATTACGGAAAGAATATTAATCCACCACAAAATAATGACGTTCAAACAGTATTCAAGATGAGAATAGTTCAAATGACTCAATATATTTGGTTATACGGATGGGACTCAAGGTAGATGGCACCCCTGGCAGCAGTTCTTGGCGTATATATGTGTATAATATCGACCCATTACGCCATTCCGGGCTCGTTCGTCACTTCCACATCAATGATTACGAGTAGAGCCGTTCCCCAAAGTCTAAATTAATTCGACCCGTTGCTCGGATGAGTTATGGGCTCGTATCCATTAGGTGGCATATTGCCGAGCGATTGGGGCGCTTCGGCGGCGCAATTAGGAAGCCGAGCGATATACGCCGTCACTCTGTTGTCGAGGAGGAATGCAATTAATAAAGAATGTACCCGCCACCACGGTTCCTAGTTATGATCGTTCGGGTGGACGGGAATGCTGAAATATTGAAATTAATTAAGATGCGTCGGGGAAAGCTGTTTTATTGCTAATTAGTTCGTGTTACAGAGGCGGTACGGATCGCTTATATCTCCGGGGAAAACTCTGTTATGAACGAATCCGAAGGCTTTCAGAGATTCATTTATGTTGTTTCCGAGAATGAGAAAACTATCATTATTGCTGAACAAATACCTGTCATCATTCAGTCATTTATAAGGTGTAGGCAATAGACCGCGGGCATGTAACGTCACATGCATCAGCCTGCTGGACAAACAAATTGTATTTCCATAAACAACAATGGTAATTTAATGAAATTATAATTGCAATTCTGAGATACAAAATGCTTGAATATACCGTTGCCCATTTCAACTTATAATTACTTAAATCTGTTCTTCCAGTTGCTTGAATCCACAATTCACGTCTCTTAACACAAGAGGATTAATATTCATTTTATTGTCGGAAATAGAAGGGAATCGATGGATTGAAACTTCACAATCGCTCAAAATTGAGTTATTACCAAGAAAAAATATTTTGAAATATGACACAAATGCACAATAAATATTTGTAGATCCGTTTGTTTGTCCAGCAGGCTGGATTTACAATACTGTCATCGTCAGATATGCCCGCGGTCTATAGAATTTAGATATTTTCCAAAATTTGCACATCACTTCAGGGTTGATCTGCGTGAAAATGTTTCAATCAAACCATGTTCATTTCAAAGATCATTAGATGGAACATGAAATAGTATGTTACATTACTAGTGCTGAAAGTGACATTCCCAAAAATCACTTTCGCACACATTTTTTTCCTACGAACACCTATTTTATTAAACAATACGTAAATATCAGATTTTGTATATTCTAATATACGCTATACCTAATATGAATCACCATAACAGCAACCTGACAACTGACAGTCCCTAAAGGGGTACTTGCATTTGACTATTGATGAATATCGATTTAATGCCGTTGGCCAGAATCGTTTCTTCAATGTTAGGATTGTTGTAATAAATACTTATAATTTATAATATAATTGTTGAGTGGATATTATTGTTGTGTAAAATGTGATTACACAATCAGTATATTGAGTTGCCTAACGAATCTCAATTTTTTGTGTCAGTCTATGTTTGAATATTGTTTCTATAAAAATTTCGTATGAATTTGTAACAACGTTCACACTGACAATTTAACTCATGTGTAAAATATTCCATAAGCCGCCGTGATTTTGTCATTATGACAGCGAAAAAACTTTGCCCTAAGTTTTTCAGCGACAAAACGTTACCTAACTATCGAAAGCATGGCAATCAGAATTGTAAACAAATCTTTGGCGGCGTCTGTGTCAATTTCTCGAAAGATTATATCTGATATGTGAAAATGAAATATAAGAATTGTGTTTTCAACAATTGTACTTTTCTGTTGAATCGAATAAACTAAACTGTATTCATTAAATTGTCGTACCAAATTACCCTCGAGCTTTTTTTCTTCGAAGAAAACTTGTCATTTATGATTCGAGTTTTCGGCGAATTAACTCAAAAAACTGCCAGTAAGAATTACTACGAAATGTCAAATTTATCCCGACAAAAAAAAGCTCTCGTGTAATTATAAGTGAAAAGAAATAACAATAATTAACGTTTATTTCATAATAGTGCAACAAATAAGCACTTATAAAAAACCTTTTTTTCTTTATTTCTTTCAATTTCAAATATATTTTTCGGTTGGCTTGGGTATATTATTATTATTTCGGAAAGCCCTATAAGCATTATCTATAAATACCATATTAGAATCAAATATAAACAAGCGCTACTTGGCTGTTCAGTAATCGAAACGCCGAAGTGAAATTGTATAATTCTTCTTGAGAAATAGAACAAAAACATTGCTGTTATTCTCTTATTGTTGAGATGCTTTGGATGAAAAGTATTTCAATATTATTTGCCTTCTATATTTAAAAATTAATGGAATGTAATTCAGGAAGAGTGAAGAAAATTTTCAATTTGTTCGTTTCATTGAAAAAGTCATGTCACAACTGATTTCATTCCGTGGGCTTCTTCAGTGAATGCACAATTCAACTCTTATATTATGAGGAAGTGATTTTTGCTGTTTCATCTCCAAGTCAATGTTGAAAGAAGTTTGCATTGACATGAAGAAGATAAAGCCTGAAATTGCTCCTTCAGATCACCACAGATAATATTCATTTTGAACCTTGTTCATTAGCTTGAATCACATCTCAGTACTTCCCCATGTCTTCTTGTCAAACTCCAAACGACATTAATTCCGATTCAATCTTCTATGAACAATTCGTACATATCTTTCAGCGACAATTTTACCCTCTAAGGAGTTTAAAATTTATTGGCAACCATTTGGCACCAAAAAATTAACAAAAACGTCGGAATGATAGAAAAAATGTTGATAGGTCGTCTTTCATCAAGAATCAACCGTTTTCATTATCTGAAGTGCTAATGCTTCCCAAAGTTAACAAATTGGTTGTGGAATGGGTCAGTTTTCAATTTTTGCAAATATTTGGCATATTGAAAAATGTTATATTCAACGGATTAGAAAAAATAATTAACGGTACGTAGGTAGTGTATTTTCTGATATATTTTTTTCCATCTCTGGTTTTTCGGGCTTGAGGGCCGTGTAGTGGATTTTTTACTTCCGGAGCTTCCGGCTACATCTGCGGCAGCCATCTTCAGCAGCGTGGTCTTAGTTGGACTCCTCTATGTGAGTTTACTACGACTATTTGCAAATCTGGAATTGACTCGTTATTATTTCTCGGTCCGCCAGTGTTCTGTTGGTCGTCCGATTCCCTGGTTCTATCTGGCTTCGTCTTGGCTGTTCTTAGAACTGGATACCAAATTTTGTTCAAATTTAGTCCTTCTTCCTTTCTGTTGAAGTTATCCTTGTGCTTATGTATCTCAATCGCTTCCCGGTATAAGCGAGTGGAGTAATGAGTCGTCGTTGACAGAATTGAAGTTTTGTCGAATTGTATGTTGTGGTCGTTCAGAAGGGCGTGCTCAGCTACAGCTGATTTGTCAGTTTGTCCCAACCAACAATTTCTACTATGCTCACTGATTCTAGTCTTAAAACTGCTTTTGGTGGTCCCTATATATACTTTTCCACACGAGCATGGAATTCTGTATACCCCAGCATTGTATAACGGATCTCTTGGATCTTTAGCTGACCTCAGTTGTTCCTCCATTTTCTCCGTTGGTCTGTATATTGTCTTTATATTGTGCTTTTTCAATATCTTTCCAATGCGATCCGTGGTACCTCTTAGATAGGGCAAAAAAAGCGGTTCCTGAAAGTGGAGTCACAGTCCTCGTTTGTGGGAATTTGGGTTGGCTTGGGTCGTATTGCTCTGTCTATCTCTCCGTTTTGGTAACCATTAGCTCCAAAGCGTGTCAAGGTGGTTGAGCTCTTCATCCAATGATTCAGGTTCGCAGATCCCTTCGCCCACACAATTTATACCTGTTTCTTCCAAATCCAAGATATCTACGATCACCACCATCCGCCAAAACAAGATCACAAAACTCTAGATAGGGCGAAACGATCAACCTGAATCACTGGATGAAGAGCTCAACCACCTTAGACACGCTTTGCGAGCTAATGGTTACCAAAACGGAGAGATAGACAGAGCAATACGACCCAAGCCAACCACAAATTCACTTCCACAAACGAGGACTGTGACTCCACTCTCAGGAACCGCTTTTTTGCCCTATCTAACAGGTACCACGGATCGCATTGGAAAGACATTGAAAAAGCACAATATAAAGACAATATACAGACCAACGAAGAAAAAGGAGGAACAACTGAGGTCAGCTAAAGATCCAAGAGATCCGTTATCCAATGCTGGGGTATACAGAATTCCATGCTCGTGTGGAAAAGTATATACAGGGACCACCAAACGCAGTTTTGAGACTCGAATCAGTGAGCATAGTAGAAATTGTTGGTTGGGACAAACTGACAAATCAGCTGTAGCTGAGCACGCCCTTCTGAACGACTCCAACATACAATTCGACAAAACTTCAATTCTGTCAACGACGACTCATCACTCCACTCGCTTATACCGGGAAGCGATTGAGATACATAAGTACAAGGATAACTTCAACAGAAAGGAAGAAGGACTAAATTTGAACAAAATTTGGTATCCAGTTCTAAGAACAGCCAAGACGAAGCCAGATAGAACCAGGGAATCGGACGACCAACAGAACACTGGCGGACCGAGAAATAATAACGAGTCAATTCAATTCGCACAGTCGTAGTAAACTCACATAGAGGAGTCCAACTAAGACCACGCCGCTAAGATGGCTGCCACCAAAGCTCCGGAAGTAAAAATTCCACTACACGGCCCTCAAGCCCGAAAAACCAGAGATGTATTAACACTGGCCGTGAAAGCCTACATTCTTATTTTTTTTTTTCATTTCCCGAATCGCAAGGCACTTCAGATTTTGGTAACGGTTGAGTGACTGTTATGATATATCTTCCGAATTTTTCTCCATCTTCCGATTTTTTGTTACTACTTTGACTCGCAGTGGAGTGTCAATAAATTTTAATCCTATAGTAGTCTTCTCTTTTCAGCTGCACCGCTAGTCCACGTATCGCATCCCTATAGCGGAATGATGATTGATACCGTTGACGGTAAGTGATCTTCATTTATTTTCTTCCGCTAACACTTTCCATTTTCCATCATCCATCTACTTTCATTCTCCTCCCGAATGAATGAACATAAGCTTTTCTCCATCACTATCCTAGAGAAGTTTCTCATGTTTGAATATCCACCATGGAGCAAGGGCTATTCCATTAGCTATTAAATTGAGCTCGTGTTTTTTGAGTCTAATGATGACAATAATATTAGATTAAGGCATAATGACAAATCTCTCTGAAGACATTGTTTCTAGAAGTGAGTTATTAGGTACTGTGAGGATTTAACGTTATATTAGGTGCCCTTTTACCAGTCATTTCTTCATTGTTTTTACTTTGTCTTTACAATGCAGGATTTTTCTCTTCTGGAGGTGTCTGACATTTGACTCAAAATCTTCCTTTCGAGTAATCTTTCTTGAGTTAGGAAATTCTTTCAACAAACCAACTGAATCTGAGGTCAGTCCGTATTACTCTTTTCTTCCACTTCAATCAGCTTTACGAAAACTTTGGTATTGCAGCTTCAACTGCTACCTGAAACAATGAAAAATGAATTGAAATACCTTCGGCAGAGTATCATGTATCCCTGTCAGGCAAGGTATCACTCCATGTTAAGAGATAATTACAATATCTCGAGTTTTCTGAATCCAATTATGAACATAGTATTAGCTCAAAACAATGAGGAATCTCTCTGAAGACATTGTTTCTAGGGGTGAGTTAGTAGGTACTGTGAGGAATTTGACAACATCCATATACACTTTGAATTGAAAGCCCTCTTCCCAGTCTGTTTTTTAGCCTAGTAGATCTCGTTCATTGGTTCAATTTCACATGTTTCCACAATGCAGGATATTTCTCTTCGAGTGGTGTCTGATATTTGATTCAAAATCTTCCTAAAAATTCTGAGTAATCTTTCTTCGAGTACAAAAAACGTTCAGAGGATTGGGGTCAACCGAAACCAACTCAGTCTGGGGGTTAGTCACATATTACTGTTTTTTCCGAAAGAGCGGTTTATATGATAATCTACGCCAGCTTCTGAATGCTACCTGAAACAATCGAAAATATTATGAATTGAAATACCTTCGGGATGAAACCTTCAAAGTTAATTTTTACTACAAGAGTTGAAACACAAATGTTCCTATTTCGAAAAAAAGCGACCCATTGGAGACAACACCGGCCAAAACCACCAGAGAGCAAAGAAAAGCAACAGGACAACACTCCTTTTAACGAAATATAACATAATCAACAAATGTCAAAATGGCTTCTGCCCAGGTAGGTCGACGGAGGGTGCGACTGCTACTTTTTTATTTATAAAGGTATCGACAGAGGAAAATTTGTGGCTGCACTCTTCTTCGATTTATCTAAGGCCTTTGATTCTATAGACTTCAATATATTATCCAACAAACTAAGTGCAATAGGAATTCGAGGCAAATTTCTATCGTGAATCATGTCTACAAAAATCGAAAAGAATGAGATATGGGACGACTTTCACTGGGTTCTTCAGATTTGGAGGTTGGAGTTCCACAAGGCTCAGTCTTGGGACCATTACTGTTTTTGCTTACATCAATGATTTCCCTCAACATATCGGTACTATCTCGATAACTCTTTTTACTGAAAGATACTTGCGTTATCCGTTGCTTGAAATAGTCCATAAAAACGTATCAAGGATTGAGGAAGACTAAATTGAGTCAGTACTCAAACATTTCTCAACGTGGTGTCAAAAAAATTGACTATGATAACGCGGAAAAAACAGTTTTGAACAATTCTTTCTAAGAAAATCCATAGAACATCCCATACACATTTTAATGAATGATATGAAAATATACCCTTCAGAAACTACGAGGTTCACATTGACCAGGCATTGAATTGGCAATTTCAAATCGACTATGTGAGTAAAAGGCCCAACAGCAGCTTCTATGCCTTACTGCAACTGAAGAAAATAATGAGTGAAGAACACCTGTTAAATGTTTACTATGCTCTAACCTTGTACTATCGTATAATGTTGTCTTAAAGAGAGATGCAACAAATATTAATAGAGTTTTTGTTGCACAGAAACGAATAATTCGAATGCTTTATAATCTACGCCATACTGATTCATGTAGGCCTGTTTTCAAACAAAAGAAGATATTAACAGTACCCTCTCTCTATATTTATAACTGTCTGCTTTATGTGAAAAAACGTAAACTTGAATTAGAAACTAATTCTCAATGCCATAATTACGCAACAAGAAACGGGAATCTAATCAAATTACAACAACATCGTACAAGATTATTCGAAAAGACGCCATCTCTAGCAGGGTCAAAATTTTTCAATTGTCTACCTTTCAGTATAAAAAGTGTAGCTTCCATTTTAGTATTTAAACGGAGAATCAGAGACTTTCTTGTAGAAGGCTGTTTTTATAGTATTGATGAATATTTTGAATATTCACATAACGCGACGGTCTAAAATTAATTTTATATCCGACCACTCTCACGTGTTAAATTAAATTTATGTAGTTTGTAACACTTGTTTATGTTTATATACATTGCATGTTTCACTATTGACGACTCCTATATCATTGTAAAATGATCATTCCAAGGAATAAATGTATTGTATTGTATATCCTAAAACATCCTCTCATTTAGGCATAGTATTATGAGCAGCGAGTCCAGATTATCTTTGCCTAGTCGTAATTTCGAAACGTTTTGTGTGAAAAAGCGGGATTACTTCGTCTAAAGCATAACATGGTAAAAAAGGTATATGATCAGAAGTTTTTGATTATTTGTTTATTTATTTGAGTTTTGGATTACGTTTACGTGAGTGACAATAGATGAAAAAAGGTGTCATAGGAATATATTTCAACGAAAATATGACATTTTAGTATCACCCTATCGTCAGGTAATCGAGGCTTTTTAGTCTCCTGAAAAAGAAAGAAATGAGAAACACAAATCACAAAGTTTAATTCATTAGTAAAATTTGCCGTTGCAAATAATAGTCTGAGTGAGTGTTACAAATTGTAACTTACTAACTTACAACAAGTGAAAAAATATTAATAACAATAACTTTTTCATGATATTTCTATGTAGATTCAACTTTTTTTGAAGTTCCTCTTTCTTTTCGATGAATATGAAGAACCCTGCACAGGATAGTTCTAGATTGAACTGGAAGAGTGATTCTGCTTTCATTAAATTCATAGAGCAGTTATTTCTGGCAGTCGACCATTTGAAATTCATATGGGAAAAAACGCGTTCACGAAAGTGTTTCGATTTTGGGATACTATGAAAGACACTTATTTAAACATATTCCTGGTAGGTATCACTGAAATCGGGCCTAAGCTTGTCCTGTGCGGGACACATTATTTTGATCTGAAAATTGGAATGTCTGTCAACGCTGATCAGTCAGCCTTTCAGTTATTGGGTCAATCACATGAAATACCACTAAATCAACCAAGTTGAGTACAAAGTCTCAGATACTGATGTGGAAAACTCATTCACGACTGCTCCCTGCAAATCAGTTGTTCGCGGTGAACAATAGTGGCACGGTGGCTCACTTGAATAGTTGATATTCCGCCGCGACCAAATTCTCCAATTGAAAGCCTGTTGGACTGTTGCTTCGTTTACACTGCACCGATTTTGCATGAGTCCGTAGTTATTTTCCACATCATATGGATCTTAATACACGATGAGATTGAAACCTTGGTTCTAAAAGTTACTTCTTCTAGAGATCAATTACCCTAACATCAAAGTGATATGACAACGTTATTCTCCTGAAGATGCTAACTTTGTTAGCGAGAGCCGCGTCAAGTGCAAATACTATCAGCTTGGTGTTAGGGTAATTATGATGCCAGCAAATTGTTCATATGAGGTAAATGGATAATAAAAACGCTTTTGATAATTCTCGTTCGTCTAACAACTATTGTTTTATACATAATTTCTTGAAATACCAAATATTTTGCATAAAAAGTTGTTTACACGATCTACACGAAAGCAATTAAAACAACATTCGCATAATGTCGTAAATTTAATTTTACGCGACACAAGGTTTTCTACTACTGCCAACAATAGAAGGAATAATTGGATCGTGTCCGCATTTATATATATATATATATATATATATATATATATATATATATATATATATATATATATATATATATATATATATATATATATATATATATATATATATATATATATATCATTGAAACCTGTCACAAACTAACTAACTAACTTGTGATAGATTGTTGCCATATATAATTTATAAATATGGAAAGTGAATACGAATAAAATTTTTATTGTCACACCGTTCCAATGTCACTTCAAAACGTCTTCAAAACGAGCCCTATTTCCCCTAAGCATTTTGATTCGAATTTTTATTTATATGCAGATTCACACGAAACGCGAAGCCCTGTAATGTTCACAGAACACCATGTGAATCAAGGGATAGGAGATAAAATTAACATTTACTTTGAATTTCTGAAGTTTGTAAGCCTCAGGAAAAACCTCTTTTGGCAAGAAGTTCTATTGAAAAAAGATCCCTGAGCAAGGGATGTTCGACAGGTTTCCAAATTCACAACAAAGGGGTGGGAATTCTGTACTCATCGAGTCATCCGTGTAGATATTGCCAAGCGGGGAACGATTGATAACAATTCGGAAGAGCATCGACCGTGAAAGTATCTATAGAAGAGAGACTCCGACACTTCTACGATGTTCCAATGAAGTGAGCGAGTCAGCTGAGCGAAGAACCACCAACAAGACGAATTGCTATTCTCTCAATGGAATCGAGAAGCCTAAATGGAAATGTTTCGGTGCAACGAACTGCCACACTTGAGAACTGTATTCCATGACAGGTCGTATCTGAGCATTGTAGATCAGTAGAAGCTGACGAGAAGTGAAGTATTTCTTCGCACGAAACAGAAATCCAAGCGCTTTTAGCTATCGATCTCGCATGGTTTTCCCGTGAGAGATTATCACTGAATTTTTGAAGGGTGGATAGCATTTTAAAACCTAATTATTCATCAAATTACTGGTTCTTTAGTTTTCAGGAAATTCAGTATGAAACTATGATATAATCTATTTCGGGATATTTTTTGTAATTGAAGTTTTTCTACAGAACTAATAAATTGATGTGAATATGAGTCAGTTTTCCAAACTGAAAGAAAAATAGTAATGTGTTAATAATCTAGAATTGTACTGTTCTATTGGTGTCATATTCAAGATGAGATATCTCAAACATTTTTCTCAAGTTTGGATGCTCTGAACACTGGCAGCAACTGATTGCTTGCAGTCTGCTCTGAGACTTGACTAGATCTACTCCAACAACAACTCTTCTTCTGCTGAGTATAAAAATTTGAAAAATATCTCTTGGTCGTAGAAGACAGGAAATACGAAAACCTGACCAAGAGAAAGTCTATAAATTGCTTGAGCTTCACCCTTATCCCAGTAGTAGGTTTTGTACATAAATACTAATGTGTTTGAGAGTGACAGTCGCATCACAGATCTGTGGTTGAGAAAAAGTATTTTGCTTCAATTTGTTTCGAAAAAATGATCAAATTTCGTAAGTTTTCATCATGAACACAATGATCATTTCGCGATTTCTTGTTCATGTTCAACAAAACAATGCTTCTATATCCTCTTCCTGAAAGTTTCAACACGTTCTCTCGACGGAACCAATGACCGTCTCTAACATGGAAGCAACACTGCCGTATTCACCACTTACCAAAGACTACGCATCAACAATGCACGAAGATATGAAAGTTCCAAGTCAATGGAGTGGTTATGGTAGGATGACATCATATCAGTGGCTCGATGGTCCCCTGGTGAGAAAACTGCAATACGGCGTTCTCTTGTTATTACCACTCGTAGTCAACCGCCTACTTCGGTACATCGTATTACAATGGAAACATTCTACTGGATTCGGAAAGTAGAAAGGGTGTTTTGAGTTTATAGTGGACTATCTTTTCATGTTTGATTCTGGTTTGAAAACTGGAATATTCTTTGAAATGTTTATCATTTCTCTTTGGGACTGTGATTATTTTATTTATATCATTTCACATTCGTATAGATGGAATAGAAATGGAATCTCTTATGGAGAAAACAAATTTCTACTTGCAGGTATCGCACTGATGATGGCGTAAAAGCCGAAAGCGCTCTGCAGTTCATGATAGTTATTTATGGTACTAGTGTGTTTTTTTTAATAGTTTTATTTTTGTTATCTTTTGGTATATATCGCATTTTTTCAAGTAAGTATTTACTACCCAAGCTTTGTCAACAAGATTATGTCTAATGATAATAAAGCATATTATTATTATTATTATGGTGAATATAAGTCACCCGAAAAAGGTTCTCTGACGGCCTCGTGGTATAACTTCTCAAGTGCCTTAGGAAACATAACAACACGGGTGGCATACAATATTTCATCCAACAAGTGGAAGAAATCGTTTCTATTGTGAGATTACAGTAAATATTGTGATCAAATCAAGGCTTCTTGCATCTCAGTAACCTATAAATATCAGAATAACTTGACAGTGACATCTTTACATTTTGACAAATAATTGTGCCACGGGCGTGAACAAGTTAGCAAATATTTAAATGAATGTTGACGACTTGTCAGTTTTTGCTGAAGACAAAGCACAAGCTTTATTGAACAGAAAAAACTTGAATAAAATGGAGGAATCGAGAAAAAGTTCCGAGAAACCACGGAAGCAGCGAGCAGAGCCAGAACAGCGAGAGCCACGACAAGGAGCAAGAAGAACGGAAAATCACGGAAAAGAAAGGAACGAGAAAATGTTCTATGGCTTATTTTTAACATTCGCAAAAAAAATTAGCCCCATGTTGCTAGGACCAAAACCAGCCGCCGACATCACAAAAAAAGACACAAAAAGGCAAACAACACCAAACTGTTGCAAATAATAGTCTGAGTGAGTGTTAGAAATTGTAACTTACAAACTTACAACAAGTGAAAAAATATTAATAACAATAACTTTTTCATGATATTTCTATGGAGATTCAACTTTTTTTAAGTTCCTTTTTCTTTTCAATGAATATGAAGAACCCTGCACAGGATAGTTCTAGATTGAACTGGAAGAGTGACTGCTTTCATCAAATTTATAGAGCAGTTATTTCTGGCAGTCGACCATTTGAAATTCATATGGAAAAAAACGCGTTCACGAAAGTGTTTCGATTTTGGGATACTATGAAAGACACTTATTTAAACATATTTCTGGTAGGTATCACTGAAATCGAGCCTAAGCTTGTCCTGCGCGGGACACATTATTTTGATCTAAAAATTGGAATGTCTGTCAACGCTGATCAGTCAGCCTTTCAGTTATTGGGTCAATCACATGAAATACCACTGAATCAACCAAGTTGAGTACAAAGTCTCAAATACGGATGTGGAAAACTCATTCACGACTGCCTGCTCCCTGCAAATCAGTTGTTCGTGGTGAAAAATAGTGGCACGGTGGCTCACTTGAATAGTTGATATTCCGCCGCGACCAAATTCTCCAATTGAAAGCCTGTTGGACTGTTGCTTCGTTTACACTGCACCGATTTTGCATGAGTCCGTAGTTATTTTCCACATCAGATGGATCTAAATACACGATGAGATTGAAACCTTTGTTCTGAAAGTTGAAACTTCTTCTAGAGATCAATTACCCTAACATCAAAGTGATATGAAAACGTTATTCTCCTGAAGATGCTAACTTTGTTAGCGAGAGGCGCGTCGAGTGCAAATACTATCAGCTTGGTGTTAGGTTAATTATGATGCCAGCAAACTGTTCATATGAGGTAGATGGATAATAAAAACGCTTTCGATAATTCTCGTTCGTCTAACAACTATTGTTTTATACATAATTTCTTGAAATACCAAATATTTTGCATAAAAAGTTGTTTACGATCTACAAGAAAGCAATTAAAACAACATTCGCATAATGTCGTAAATTTAATTTTACGCGACACAAGGTTTCTACTACTGCCAACAATAGAAGGAATAATTGGATCGTGTCCCCGCATTTATATATATATATATATTTATATATATATATATATATATATATATATATATATATATATATATATATATATATATATATATATATCATTGAAACCTGTCACAAACTAACTAACTAACTTGTGATAGATTGTTGCCATATATAATTTATAAATATGGAAAGTGAATACGAATGAATTTTTTATTGTCACACCGTTCCAATGTCACTTGAAAACGTCTTCAAAACGAGGCCAATTTCCCCTAAACATTTTGATTCGAATTTTTATTTATATGCAGATTCACACGAAAGCGAAGCCCTGTAATGTTCACAGAACACCGTGTGAATCAAGGGATAGGAGATACAAATTAACATTTACTTGGAATTTCTGGAGTTTGTAAGCCTCAGGAAAAACCTCTTCTGGCAAGGAGTTCCAAACCTCAGCTGTTCTATTGAAAAAAGATCCCTGAGCAAGGGAGGTTCGACAGGTTTCCAAATTCACAACAAAGGGGTGGGAATTCTGTACTCGTCGAGTCATCCGTGTAGATATTGCCAAGCGGGGAACGATTGATAACAATTCGGAAGAGCATCGACCGTGAAAGTATCTATAGAAGAGAGACTCCGACACTTCTACGATGTTCCAATGAAGTGAGCGAGTCTGTGAGCGAAGAATCACCAACAAGACGAATTGCTATTCTCTGAATGGAATCGAGAAGCCTTAATGAATGTTTCGGTGCCGAACTCCACACTTGAGAACTGTATTCCATGACAGGTCGTATCTGAGCATTGTAGATCAGTAGAAGCTGACGAGAAGTGAAGTATTTCTTCGCACGAAACAGAAATCCAAGCGCTTTTAGCGATCGATCTCACATGGTTTTCCCGTGAGATATTATCACTGAATTTTTGAAGGGTGATAGCATTTTAAAACCTAATTATTCATCAAATCACTGGTTCTTTAGTTTTCAGGAAATTCAGTATGAAACTATGATATAATCTATTTCGGGATATTTTTTGTAATTGAAGTTTTTATACAGAACTGATAAATTGATGTGAATATGAGTCAGTTTTACAAACTGAAATAAAAATAGTAATGTGTTAATAATCTAGAATTGTACTGTTCTATTGGTTAGGTTAGGTTAGGTTAGGTCATATTCAAGATGAGATATCTCAAACATTTTTCTCAAGTTTGGATGCTCTGAACACTGGCAGCAACTGATTGCTTGCAGTCTGCTCTGAGACTTGACTAGATCTACTCCAACAACAACTCTTCTTCTGCTGAGTATAAAAATTTGAAAAATATCTCTTGGTCGTAGAAGACAGGAAATACGAAAACCTGACCAAGAGAAAGTCTATAAATTGCTTGAGCTTCACCCTTATCCCAGTAGTAGGTTTTGTACATAAATACTAATGTGTTTGAGAGTGACAGTCGCATCACAGATCTGTGGTTGAGAAAACGTATTTTGCTTCAATTTGTTTCGAAAAAATGATCAAATTTCGTAAGTTTTCATCATGAACACAATGATCATTTCGCGATTTCTTGTTCATGTTCAACAAAACAATGCTTCTATATCCTCTTCCTGAAAGTTTCAACACGTTCTCTCGACGGAACCAATGACCGTCTCTAACATGGAAGCAACACTGCCGTATTCACCACTTACCAAAGACTACGCATCAAAAATGCACGAAGATATGAAAGTTCCAAGTCAATGGAGTGGTTATGGTAGGATGACATCATAACAGTGGCTCGATGGTCCCCTGGTGAGAAAACTGCAATACGGCGTTCTCTTGTTATTACCACTCGTAGTCAACCGCCTACTTCGGTACATCGTATTACAATGGAAACATTCTTCTGGATTTGGAAAGTAGAAAGGGTGTTTTGAGTTTATAGTGGACTATCTTTTTATGTTTGATTCTGGTTTGAAAACTGGAATATTCTTTGAAATGTTTATCATTTCTCTTTGGGAGTGTGATTATTTTATTTATATCATTTTACATTCGTATAGATGGAATAGAAATGGAATCTGTAATGGAGAAAACAAATTTCTACTTGCAGGTATCGCACTGATAATGGCGTAAAAGCCGAAAGCGCTCTGCAGTTCATAATAGTTATTTATGGTACTAGTTTATGTTGAATATTAGTCACGTGAAAAAGATTCTCTGACGGCCTCGTGGTATAACTTCTCAAGTCTTAGGAAACATAACAAACGGGTGGCATACAATATTTCATCCAACAAGTGGAAGAAATCGTTTTTATTGTGAGATTACAATAAATATTGTGATCAAATCAAGGCTTCTTGCATCTCAGTAACCTATAAATATCAGAATAACTTGACAGTGACTTCTTTGATCAAAGTAAGTTGTTTGTTTGGTTGCCACGGGCGTGATACAATGTTAGCAAATGTTTAAATAAATGTTGACGCTTGTCAGTTTTCGCTGAAGGAAAGGAAAGCTTTTTTGAACAGAAAAAACTTGAATAAAATGGAGGAATCTGATAAAAATTACGTTCCTGAGGATATCCTTACGGAAACAGCGATGCAGATTTTGCCAGAAAAGTTCTGAGATGCTAACGACAAGGAGTTCAAAAAGTTTGAGTCTTGGATAAATTCACGGAAAATAAAAGGAATCGATGAAAATGTTCTATTGGCTTATTTTTAACATTTGCAAAAAATATTAGCCCCATTGTCGCTATGGACCAAATATTCGATGCTGCGCTCGACTATTCACCTTTATAAAAAATTTGACATTTCAAAATATGGCAAACGAACGAGCTTCGTGAAAAGCAAATCACAGGGATACAAATTAAAGGAGTCCAAGACATTAGAACGACCTTAAATAGAGAAATTTCTGAACGAAGCTCCCGAGTACTTGTTGATGAAAGTGGCTTTGATGATGGAGGTTAACGGTGCTTGTTGATGCGATGAATCGGTCAATTTGTAAATAGAAAATATTCAAGACACAGAAAAATATTTTCACGTAGTTTTTCTAGACACTAAAACCAAGAGATCGAGAAGTTTCACTACAGTTGAAGAAGGATATCCAGTCAACCCGATCAATTCATGTAAAAAATACATGTCTTTGAGACCAAAGAATACTAGTTCTAGCAGCTCTTTTGTTATTTACAAAATTGGGAGGTCTACGAGCCAATGTGTAGGAATGAACACGTTGTCGAATATACCTTCAAGAACTGCAATGTTTTAAAGATTGGAGTATCCAGCGCTCTACACCGGTCACTGCCTGAGAAGGTCTTAAGCGAATCTCTTGGCCAATACAGGGGCTAACGTGCCTACTTTGAAGTGTCACGGGGGATGGAAGAGTCCTCGACGGTAGCAGAAGGATACCTAGAAGAATCGGTGCATAACAAAATACAAATTGCATAAAAAATACAAGGTTCTAATGTGTTGACGTCTTCCAGCACTATCAGCAGCTGTACAGAAATGGAAGCGTCTGGTTCCAATGAGCCAACGAATTTTACAATAACTTCAAATTCGAATAAACCGTTTGCATTTGCCTTCAATTTCAATATAAATGTGAATTCTGTTTGCAATATTCATAAATAAATAGAACACTATTATGATTATGAACGTGAGTTATAATCCATAACACACTAGATTGGTTTTTACACACTAGATTGGTTTTTACACACTAGTGTGTGATTTGATAGTTTACTCGTCTAAAATGACACCAATAATGACAGTTATAACTGTCATAGTTGAATAAATAAATTATTTACACGAAATACGACTCTATTCCTGACTTATCAGTCACGTTTCTGCAGCACTAACAAATCTCAACTCACCCAAGTGCCATTTTCGAAAATTTTCTCTTGTAATTACACGAGAGCTATTTTAGTTAGAAGTAAACTTGACATTTCGATGATAATTTTGTTGCCTGGCAACTCAACGAAAAAAACTGCTCCTGAAAAAATTACGAGTCCGTAGGACACTTTTTTGAGTTGATTTGCCGGAAGGCAACTAAACTCGAATCATAAATGTCAAGTTTTCTTCAACAAAAAAAAGCTCGAGTGTAATTCGGTACTACAATTTAATGAATTCAATTCAACGAAAAAGTACAATTGTTAAAAACACAATTCTCATATTTCATTTTCACAGATCAAGTAAACTCTTTTGACAACGCAAGTGGAAAATTGACAAAGACACCGTCAAAGATTTGTTTACAATTCTGGTTGCCATGCTTTCAAGAGTTAGGTTCCGTTTTGTCGCTGAAAAACTAAGGGAAATGATTTTTCGCTGTCATAATGATAAAATCACGGTGGCTTATGGGATATTTTATACATGAGCTAAATTGTCAGCTATAATATCCCAAGGACATTGATAACTAACGAAATAATTTTATCACAGTTTTCGAAAGCACGTTATTTGGTAACATCCCGACGCCGAAAGCGGAGGGATGTTACCTAAAATAACGTGCTTGAGGAAGTTGTGATAAAATTATGAGTTATTCATCAATGTTCGAGGGATATTCGGTGAGAAAATTTTTTGCAATTCGAACAAAATTATTTATTGAACACACAGTTATTAAAAGAACAATTCGTATAATGATATTCCGTTGATCTTGCTGTATTTGCCTCGGTTACTGCATAGGTGTTTCCACGCATACTATTGATTAATTGGTTTTGATGTTCCTGATCAATATTCGAATAAGGTTTTATGGAATTTCCATTATTGTGCCCAGTAATTTTCAACAATTGCTGTTCTTGAACTCCACTCTTAGCTAGTTGACTGACTGCAGTTGCTCTATTAGAGTGATTGGTTATTTTCCTCTGTTTCGTATCCAAGCCAATTGCTGCAGCAGAAGATTTCGTCCATCCGTTGATAATATTTCTACCCAGAGGCATATTGTCATACCAGTTATCGCTTCCTGTCTTCCAGTGACGATTTGGCCTTAAAAATAGTCTATTTGTCTTGATATTTGTGCCTCGTTTTGATAATAATTTAATGAATAATCTGACAGGACAAGCATTGTTATCACTATTTTGAACTAACCATTTGCTAGAGGCGCAGTTCTTTGAACCCCCTTGGCAGGTTTTACTGAAAATTGGATTATATTCTATCCTATTAGTTGGAGATCCATTGTTGTCCTTTTCGATATGAAAATAATCAACTAAGCAAGCAGCACCTTCACCACCTCTCCAAGCCAATTCCACCGCTGCTATGTGATAAAATTTGCGTAGGAGTCCTATAGGGGTATTTTCATCCCAAAAGTTTATAATTTTACTCATTTCATTTGAAGTTAATGGTACTGAGCTTGTTTTGCGTTTAGTGGGATCTGTTTGTAAATTTCTTCGTGCTGCGTCGCGTGCATTCCGCGCTTGTTTGAATGCAACACTTTTAAAGGGGTCTAGCATGATATTATACTCCTTGTAATACTTTTCTTGTAATAATTTGCTTGTTATATTCCATACGGTTTTAACGGGAGCCTCCTTAAACTCTGTGCTATCCTTTTTTCTCATATTAATCGCCCAATCCTTGAGTATTAATGCAAGCTCTTCGAGAGTACGATTTCCATCCAATTCATATTTTCTGGCGTCACAAAACTCCATAAATATTTTCCAAGTGTATTTTTTACTATTGACAGTATTTTTTGGTGTATTTTCTTCAATGATTTTGTCAATTGCCGCATCATTTTGAACACCAAAGCGAGGAAGTGACATTTTCGAAATAAATTGAATTACTGAAATGTCAAACAACTTTATTGTGTTGGTTGCTTAGCAATGTCATGACATAAGTGATAACTACCCGTGAAAACTATCCATGGGTAGTTATCAGTGTAATGATGGTTTTATTGGTTATTTCGACACACATGACTAGAAAAAAATTTTCAGTAAAACTTCTCTATTCTTGCCTTCACGAAACGTCAAGCCTCTTCTTGCAACGACAGCCGTGGAAAATCCGAATCACTAACCCGCAACGAACATCGAAACCGCCCATTGTCGTTTTGATTAACGTCCGGATTAGACGGCCATCAAAAGCGGGTTAGAAGCTGAGATAGTCGACGCGAGAACAGGAACGTTGAATGCCGTAAGGATGCATAAACACGCGTAAAGTAGGCATTCGCCGTAACTTTATCGCCGTTCCGAACGGTTCAGAGCAGACACAGAATGCGTCGGAGGTGGCGGATAACGACGCTTGATAGTCTAATGGGGGGATCTGGTAGCGCTCCCCTTGCGAGGGCGGCAATTGCGAAATTACATTCGAAAATATGATTCAAATTAAGGGATAGCGATCTGGAGATAAGCTGGGGAAGGGTAGGCCGGTAGATTCAAACATGAGTTATATTCAACAGCCGCCACAGTGCGTAATTTTCATAATCTAGAATATAGAGGGACGAAAGTCAAATTCTACACTAGTCTATGCAGGTAAAATATTTTTTCTTCAAACGTCAAATAATGATGACATTACTTATCTAACTTGATCTTGTCAAAGTTTGATGTCTTCGCCGGCAGCAGTTTTTTTCCCATTT
Organism: Zygogramma bicolorata; assembly: GCA_032362365.1. Classification (NCBI taxonomy): domain Eukaryota; kingdom Metazoa; phylum Arthropoda; class Insecta; order Coleoptera; family Chrysomelidae; genus Zygogramma; species Zygogramma bicolorata. The sequence continues at coordinate 55,190 of JAVJAQ010000615.1, forward strand.
CTTTACGGCGCCGGCGCCGCGGCGGAGGGAAAAATGTTATCATGGCAACAATTTGAAACATGTCACAAAGCAACAATACAAATGTCATTAACAACAATTAAACATCATTTTTATTTATGGTGATATTAAAAGTACAATTAGTTAATGAAGCATTTTCAAAATTGAAACCGTGCAAAAATGTTCCCGACTCTTGATACGCATTGGTAATTGTTGATGATACTGATGGTCGAGCACAACTTTCAGCAATCATTCCCGATGTTGGCGAATCATGAGGGTTTGAAATTTCTTGAGCATTATCGTTCTTATTTCTTATTGAATCCTCTATATATCCTATCGGCAACCGTGCTCGATTTCCAGCCCCCATGTCGTTTGAGGCATTCTAGATTTCCGCCTCCATCAATTAAAAGTGTTGCTGAAGTTCGTCGTAAACAGTGACCCGTGTATGCGCTTGCATCGTTTAAATTTAAATAACTAGCTACTTTTTGGGCTACTGCGCTGATCGAATGTATTCCCATGACGCTTCGGTAACACTTTCCATTTTGGTACTTTATAAAAAATCGGTTTTCTGTGAAATTTTCAGGCCGCAGTGATGCATACTTTTTATACAGTTTAATGTAGTTTTGACCAATTATCGTAAAAGATCTAATTTGTCGTGTTCTACTGTCTGGGATTTTGATAATTATTACCTTTTCTTTATCCTCAATGTCCTCAGTCCTCATTTTTACCAATTCGTCGCATCGACATGCGCCGGTAACCCCAATTAACAAAACAATCTGAAATATTTTTATAATTTAGTAGAGTATACTACATGCTTTGCAATATATTTTTTTTTACCTTTAATCCTAAATACAACTTATCTGGCGCTTCAAACAAAAATTTATCAAACTCGTCTTTAGTAAAATCTTTAGACTTCTTTGCAGTATATTCTTCGCTTGTCTTTTTCAGAAAGGCACGTAACTTTAAAAATTTGCTTATATCCACATTTTTTTCTAATAACTAACTCGGCTTTTATCATAGAGTATCGTGACCACATTGTAGAAGATTTCCATTTATTTTCGTTTTCCATTATATTAAAATATGCCAGTAAAACGTCTTCGGTAACTTGCCGTACTCCTCTTGTATCGCACCACTCTTGGAAGTGCTTGTACGCTAACCGATACTTTATTCCGGACTTGGAGTGCCCCAAACGTGCTACTGCATCATTAGCCGCGGACTCAATTTCGTTTAGGTTTTCCATTTTCGCACTAGATTTGCGCTTGCGGTTGCAACAACAATAAGCTGTCTTTAATAACATAAAATAACTGTCAAACAACTGTAACCAGGGAGACGCAAATCCCACCGATGACTTAAGTGTTTTAATTTCTAACATCTAGACGGCTTTGATAGTTGTCACAGTTAATTTCGAGTAAAAATTACGTATGAATTGTACTATTTATGGTTGAAAATTGCTACGTTTGAAGAAAAAATAGTATACTTTATTCGGCAAAGAAGCGACTTTTCTTGACTTGCCTCTATTACGCGCCTCACGCGCGTCAAGAAAAGTCATGCTTCTCCGCCTCTTAAAGTAATATACTATTATTTACAATCTTATATGTAATGCTGTCATTACTAAGGTCATTGAAGGTTGGGAAATGTCACATTACACACCTCTACTTCCCGCCCTCATTTCATCAATTCTAGACTTTATCTGTCATTTATTGACTTTATCTGACATTCATTCATATTGGTGACAATTGTATACCCCGTAGGCACGGTAACAATATATCTACTTGATTTTTCTGAGAAAACCGCGTTCTTGGTAATTTGTCTTTAAATGTAATCTTTTAGATATGTTCAGAACGAAACAGAGATTTATTGATTTTAATCGAAATATGATGGCCGTCTCGGTTAACTAACTGATCTCACGACAGGAATGAATCACTTTCCACATCGGTGTATTATATACTAATATCGGATTATACCGATCCTTTATTATATTAATTCGAAAGAACGGCTTGTAAGCTACAGGAAAAACGGCGCATATTTTCGACACTCTTACAACTAATTTTGTTTTATTTTATTCGTATACTGTCATTTTTGTTATATATGTTATGTATATAATGTTGCAATATATGTCTAAAACCTTGAAAATGTCTTTAAATTTTATTCGATACATTTTATGGCATAGTAAACTTGTTCAATTTGAAGTCAAGACTTTTGTCCATCTAGATTATGAAGATTACGCACTGTGAACCGTGCCATATCGCCAACTTTTTTGTTGGTAGTTTGGACCGGTCGAATATAATGCAATGCCCTTCGTGGTATTAGCCAGGGGAGTAGTTGTTTTCTGACAGGTGCCAGCCGAATCCTACTGTCTAGGTAGTTCGAGACTGTCTTGAACGAATTGATCAGAAGATGATTTGATTTAACGCCAGTCTTCAAGTAGGCCCATCGACTATGTCGAATGTTTGTTATGGCCGTACCTCGTCCATAGGTAGATGGTGCAATGACTTCGTGTTGTTCGCATCAACTTTGGTCGGCTTGATACTATGAGGTGTTTGATTTTTCATCAATTATGGGAAGTCATCGACTTTTTGTTGATGATGGCGCTACCTTGTACTGATGAGTGGCCAAACATCCCGAAACCGGTCTGAAAGTGTGCCCATCCCAATAATTCGAATTCAGTTCCTTTATTCGTATCGCCAAGAGCAAACGCAGGATTTTTTCCTGTGGAGAAACATGCACTGGCACCGGTCGGACGTATTGCAATGCCCTTCGTTGTATCAGCTAGGGGAGTAGTTGTGACAGATGTCAGCCAAAACCTTCTGTGTAGGTAGCTTGGTATGAAATTTGTGGGATCGCGAAATGACGACTCTTGGTCGAAAAAATAAACAAATATCACTATTTTGATATTGTCTTTGTAATGAGATTTATCTTGAAATGTTTCCTACGAGATATGCGCGCCGTAATGAAATCTAATCTACAAAATAAGTCCTATTCTACAATACGTTAAACAATTTTTTTGGTTTATTTATAAAGTAGGTACTGTTCTGAAACTCATTCACTACCTAAAAGAAACTGACCTGAAGAGATATCGGTAAGATTTTTTTATCGAGCCATATTGTATAGTTTAGGAATAATGACCGATTTTTCGTAAATCCGGCGTGTCGATATAGCAATTGTTTCACGATAGCGAGAAAGTGCAAAATGATCATAGTGATCCTTTTCATCAATGTACATTCAGGATCTAAATATATATATAGAATTATAGCTTAAACCAATAAAAGTTACGCCTTCACTATTTAAGTTCATTCAAAATGTTTTTCAAGATTCTCATAGGTCTCAGCGAGACGCGTTATCAAAAAAGTCTCTATCCTCATCAAAAGCCGAGATAAATCCTTTAATTTATTACTTTTTGAATTGAATATTTCGCGAAATTTAAGTTCGCGGTCATCCGTCATAGTGTTAGGCATAATATTTTATATTATAGAAACTGTTTCGAGCATTAATCTCATGGCAGATCATGACTGCATCAAAATAGTGACATTTGTTTTTTTAAATATTTTTTTCGGTCAAAAGTCGTCATTTCGCGATCCTATACTATAAACTCCACACTATATTCTTTGAGTTCCAAACCGCCTAAAAAAAAATAAAAATAAAAATAGAAGTCCAAATTCATGTACGTCTTATCCAATCCATCTTGGCACAGAACCAATGACGTATATGCCCAGCAACCTCTGTGAAGTATACTAAGATAAAAAACACCTATTATAATGTGTTCACTGTGTTGAAATGTATTCATAGTAGGGGTTTTTTCCTTCGTCATGGTCTGCACTGCCAGTGTGCAACTGGAAAAGTAGCTGAGTTTGTGCCAGGATGGATTGGATAAGCTGTACTGGACTAGGGTGGTTGTAACTTGTAACAGCAGAGGGGTCTTGCATCGATTTTGATCTCGAAATGTTAGTGAGCAGGTAGGTTAGGCTACTTTGAAAACAAAAAGTTCGAATGTTTGCTTGAAAGTGGTTGACAATGTTCATTGCTGAATGGTAATTGTTCGGACTTCCATTGTATATATTATTAACTCAATTGAAACCTGTTGCTGAGAAATCAAGTGAGAAAATCATCTCAAGATCAAATTTTTTGTCAATAATGAAATTAGGGATCGATTATTCAAAGAAAATACTGTTAGTCCAAAAATCGAGACATCGAATATATATATATATATATATATATATATATATATATATATATATATATATATATATATATATAGAGGAATCCTTTTAATATTCGGGTGTGCAGTCAACAAGGAATTGGAAAAAGTGAACTCTTTATTCTGTTCAAGCTTTCGAGTCTTTATTGGCTCTTCATCAGGAACTCTACAATGAATTAGGAAAATTGTGAGAATAGAAAAGTTTTTTGACATGTGCTTACTTACGAATGTGAGGTTAATAATCCTTTTTTAATAAAAACATGAAGGACAACATATCACAAACACATCGACCTAATGGTACAAATATAATATAAAACTTTAATTAAAAGATATGATCAATCATACATGTAAAAGAATTGAAAAATGGTGATACTGTTTTTAGCTAATTCCAGACACTGGAACAATATTTCTTCTAATTGCAAAATTCCACTAACATTATTTCTCCAATTAATTGATTTTCTTTATGACACTACAGTTTTTTCATTTGAAAATAAAATTTATAAACAATGCCTGGGTATGCCCATGGGTAGCCCAGTTTCTCCCATAATAGCTCAATATGTTATGGATGACCTAATTGATGACTGTTTGGGCAGAGTTCACTTTGAGATACCTATTTGAAAAAATATGTCGATGACATAATATTAAGTGCCCCTCAGGACAAACTTCAAGAATTGTTACTGGTTTTCAACTTTTACCATGAAAAACTACAATTTACCATCGAAGAGTTCCCTTCTTAGATACTAAAGTTATCAGAAGATCTGATAACTCACTTATCACCAGTTGGTACACTAAGCCTGGTGGGTCTGGAAGATTCTTACATTTCGAATCTTACCACCAAAATAAACAAAAAATCAACCTAGTGCTAGGTATGAAAAATAGAGTGCTGAAAACTAGTCACATTTCGTTACAAAATAGTAATTTAAAAAAACTTTTTCAATTATTTCTGAATAGTGGATACCCGAAGGGACTTCTGCATAAACTCATCTTCTGTAGGTCACATATTAACAGTGATTCTCATAATAATTCTTCAATTCATAATAATGTTCCAATTTTTTACCTCTCTCTTCCTTATATTCATACACTTCACCATAAATTCAATGGGTTGTTTTCCAAAATTCCTAATATTAAAATTGCTTATAAAAATCAAATTGTACTCAATAAAATTTTTTCTAAATTAAAAGATAAAGATCCTGTATTAGATCATTCTAATGTTGTTTATTGTATCCCTTGCTCTCAGTGTGAAAAAAAGTACATTGGACAAACCAAGAGGAAGTTGAAAGATAGAATCTGTTCCCATAAAAGCGATATTAGAAGTCTCAAAAAAACTTGCTCATTAGCACAACATTCAATCAGTTTTGATCATTTGCCCGATTATGATAATGTGACGATATTGGAACATGAATCCAATCTTAAGAAAAGAACTTTTCTTGAAATGACACAAATTTTCAAAGAACCAAATTCCATAAGTTCCAGGAAAGATATTGATAATCTCAGCATCATCTACTCATATTTACTAAGTCGCTCCCTACTGGGCAGTAAGAATAACAACTTTACATTTGGTACTCCTGTGTAGTTGGTGATTTGACTTTCATTTTCATTGTGTGTTGGCAACAAGGTCACAGGAAACTGTAATCATTGGTCACTTGTCAACTTCATTCCCTTCTTTTCACATAATTTCCGTTAAAATTACAAATATGGTTTTCAATGCCCGTTAGGAGAAACAACTTCTCCCATTTTTCAATTCTTCTACATGTATGATTGATCATATCTTTTAATTGAAGTTTTATATTATATTTGTACCATTAGGTCGATGTGTTTGTGATATGTTGTCCTTCATGTTTTTATTAAAAAAGGATTATTAACCTCACATTCGTAAGTAAGCACATGTTAAAAAACTTTTCTATTCTCACAATTTTCCTAATTCATTGTAGAGTTCCTGATGAAGAGCCAATAAAGACTCGAAAGCTTGAACAGAATAAAGAGTTCACTTTTTCCAATTCCTTGTTGACTGCACACCCGAATATTAAAAGGATTCTTCTTTAACTTAGACAGTCGTCTAACCTTCTCACATCTATATATATATATATATATATATAGATAGATATATATATAAATATATATATATATATATATATATATATATATATATATATATATATATATAAGCTGTGGATGTATATTCGGTCATATATACAGGGGCTCGAATTAGTTGAACGTCCTCTCGAGCAGTAAATCTCTTGACCTCTCCAACAACCTCGACCAGACAAGAATAACGAAGCATGTGTAGCGTGTCGAGTGCAATATGAAATTACCCTCAATAACGGTCTAATATTATCAAATTATCGCTCACACACGGTCCCGGCGGGCCGGCACTCTATAACGAGGCCTATTACACGGCATTAGCTTTGTAACCGCACTAATCCAGGTACTTTATGATATCATTAACGCTTCGAGAGCATGGCGTGACTTACCGAATTTCATCTGCGGGCTTCGAGCCTCCATTTACATATCGCATGAGTCGACTGTACGTGCCTAATGGTATGCGTTCTGGTAAAAGTTTCCGTTGGAATGGGAGTCGTTAAGTATATAAAAGAGTTTTATAGTGCACGGTGAGCAAACATCGGCCGGAATTTAATTGGATTATTCAGGAAGAGGAACTGATTGGGGTGGTTTTTAAAGAGGTATTAGCAGTAGTAGAAGTGAGGTTAGGGTTACGAAAACTTCTAGGCGAGGTCAAACGTGAGTTCAAACTTTTTTGCCACGTTTTTGACAGATCAAACAAATAACTCTAACACCAACCTGATATTTTTGCATCGGCCAGAGCCGACGAGCTATTAAAACCCGTTTCAAAGAGCATTTTGCACACATGAAATGAGGAAGTTTTTTTAATACAGTGTCGCCCAACACGCTCTAGACAATGACCACAAAATTGTTGAAAGCAATCTTAAACTTATCAAGCATGGTGATACATGACACAAGACTACTCGATGCATGTGAGAGTCTAGAAATAGCATAATATAAAACCAGCATGAATGGTGACAAGGGACCTGTCCCTTCCAGCCTGCTTCTCAATTTATTCTTGAGAAAGTAATCAGAATAATCAATAATAACAGATGACGGACCAACAAACTTTGGAGGTAGTGACTGCACTAGTTCATTAACGAGTAATTAATTAGAATAATTAACACTTACAAACAAAGTCCATATCAAACCGGAAAACTTTAGGTATGTAAACATCCAACCCTAGCTTCAGATTTAGTATCAATTTTATTCTCCTGGGGATGCTAACCTTGTAGGCGAAACGCGCGTCGAGTGCAAAATTATCAGTTTGGTGCTGGTAATTGATCTCTAGGAAAAGTTTCAATCTCATCGTTTATTGGCTCAACAGAGATGAAAAACTACCTATTGTCCCAGTAAGCCATAATGTCTGTATGACAAATGGAATCATTATTAGTACATCATTTTATGTAGACAGCCCACCTTATAGAAGCCTAACTAGGCCAAGAGCCAGAGCAAAAAAAGTAGGTTCATAATGCAATCTTCTACAGAATTGATTTTCTTGTTTGGGGGTGTCCCCTGAATATAAATTCAAGTTGGCGGGACAGGGGGGGTTGAGCTTCAGCCGCCATCTTGGAAAACACGTTTTATCAAATATCTCGTGAACCGTGAATCGTACGACATAAACAGTGGGGATCATTTTCGTAGATAATAAAATTCTCTTCAACTTTTATTCGAAACTTTTTTCCGTATAGTGCATGGTTATTGATAAATATATAGTTAACGGTTGATGAAACAGTATAAATGGCAGTATTTTGGCGCGCCATAAATAAAAACCTATGCTTTATACAAAAAAAAGTTTCTAATAAAAGTTGCAGGGAATTTCATTATCTACAAAAACGATCCCTACTGTTTTTATCGTACGATGCACGGTTCACGAGATATTCGATAAAACGTGTTTTCCAAGATGGCGGCTGAAGCTCAACCTCCCCCGTCCCGCCAACTTGAATTTACATTCAGGGGACACCCCCGAACATTTTCCAACAAGAATATCAATTCTGTAGAAGATTGCAGAAAAAAAGTACCTGGCTCTTGGCCTAAACCTCTCACAGACAAGTTTGAACGTTTTTTTAATCGATTTGAAGTATTTCAATGCGTTTGGAAGTCAAGACAAACTCAATATCCAATTCAATTCCATTTAGTTTTGTTCGATTCATTTCACGTACTTCCCACGTTTTTATCGTTACTATTGTTGTTGTTGAGTGAATTTTTACATATTGTAACATTTATAATGAAGCAATTTGCATTGTTTGTGGTGTTAGTAGTGCTGAATCTAATATCCATCTCCATAGTAAAGTAATCACCCCACGTAATATATTTCTCAGTGTTAGAAAATATATGATAGTTTCAACACATTTAAAGAATAGAAGATAGTGTTTCGAATCCCAGATTCAAGATTGATGTCAATTGATAATGATGTGTTACATATTGTTCATGAATATTCTGAATTCATAGTATGAACACGAAGAAGGATTTGATGTCAAGCTAGCGCTCAATTGAACATTAAATGATGTGACACTGGACGTAAACATAACATATACTTAGGTTACAAAGCTGTCGTCCGGTGTGCAGAAAATGTCACGTTACGGTACTCGATTCATAAGTGCGTCTCTATTGTATTGTCAATCTCTAGAAGAATTTTCTTTAGTTACCAAAATCAAAATGCGAGAGATCGAGAATTCAGGCTTTCGATTTTTCAGGTATAAGTTAATATATATATATATATATATATATATATATATATATATATATATATATATATATATACATATATATATATATATAAATATATATTAACTTATACCTGAAAAACATATATATATATATATATATATATATATATATATATATATATATATATATATATATATCCACTCGAAATAAGTCGAAAGAAATAATTTTTTATCGTTTGAAAATAATACATTTCATTCGATTCGATAAACGTTGAAAATCAATTTGGTTTAGAGATAAAAGTGCAATCCTCCATACAAGTTTTTTATTCTTTCAACTCAAAAATGTAACTTATGAAATACACTCATTATAATTCAATTTTTCTTTTGAACCTCTTATGTTGCTTCACGGAAACATGTGGTTGTAAACGCCTCAAAAACCCCATCTGTACCTGCAAGAATCCGTTACAAGCTTTTTAATGAACTCACCACCTGAAGTAGAAAATACTCAGAGATTATAAAGGGTTTCATAAAATATTTATCTTTCCATGCACATAAACCTATACACATTTTCAACTGGTATAGTTCAAAGAAGTTCTGTTGTGATCACTTATTTCAAAAGTAATTGAACCATCATCTTCGCACAATGCTCATATGTATCACATAACATGGAATTGACTCTAACCACATGAACAAACAACAAAACATCAAGAATGAACAAGAGATGGATGGACGCTAGCTAATCCACACTGTTTAAATAAATAATAATAATAACTTTATTATTATTCAATTTTATGAATTTCATGAGGTTTGCTTTGAATAAATACAAAGTTGCACTTTCCTTCAAATTTGAAGGTAGTTCATTAAATTGGACAAGACCTTTATGAAACAATGAATTCATAGTTTTCCTATAGTTGGTACGAGTCACATGAAGATTAGTATTATTACGAGTGTCATAATCATGCATAATCATGAAGGAAGTTTTCCTTTCACAATTTCATTGTTGAAACAAGAGCGTTTGAAAATACGGAAGCCTGATTATGTCTTGAATGGATTCGATTTTATTGAGTGTTCTGTTTGAGAAATATATTTCCAGATTACTTCGAAATTTTCCGATTCTTCTCAATATTTCGAAACTTGTCCTCTACCAATTCGGAGAAAACAAGTGTCAGGAGTAATTTCTACAAAGTCAAGTATCTCGATGCTAGGAATTACGATCAGTGATAATCTCTCATGGGAAAACCATGTGAGATCGATTGCTCAAGGTGGTTCCCAGAAACTTGGATTTCTATTTCGTGCGAAGAAAAACTTCACTTCTCGTCAGCTTCTAATGATTTACAAGGCTCAGATACGACCTGTCTTGGAGTATAGTTCTCATGTGTGGATTTTGGCACCAAAACATTCATTGCGGTTACTCGATTCTATTCAGACAAAGGCAATTCGTCTTTTTGGTGATTTTTCGCTCACAGACTCGCTCACTTCATTGGAACATCGTAAAAAGGTCGGAGACTTGTCTCTGATCTAAAGATATTTTCACGGTCGGTGCTCTTCTGAATTGCTATCAATGGTTCCGCCCTTGGCAATATCTACACCGATGACTCGACAGCTTAGTTTTGGAACTCCTTGCTGATAGTTTTTCCTGAGGCTCACAAACGTCAAAAATTCAAAGAGACTGTTAATTCGTGTCTCCTGTCCCTTGATTCACGCGGTGTTCTCCGAACATTACAGGACTTCCCTTTTGTGAATATGCATATGAAAAAAAAATCAGAAGTTCGCCTACCTTCGTATAATATACTTCAAGTCTCCTGATCTGCAGTGGAATTGATTCAGATTCGTTTTGTTAGAAGTATAATACAATTCGCTTGCCTGAGGAGACAATGATATGAAACGATTTCACATCAAACTAGAATAACTAGAAGAACTTTGAATCGATATGACCAATCTTTAGAGATACGTAAATTGTTATTATTTGAATATATTGTTATTCATTTGAAAGCATTCCATGGACAAAATATTGCATGCATTTCTTTCTATCTTTAGGAAAATATTTGTGAAGTTCGTGTGAACTGTTTATTTGATAATTATAAATGTCCAAATCACCAAATGAGTAAAAGTTTGATGAACGACAAATATACTTCTTGAAAATAAAAGGGCAAGGTTCAGTTCGGTAAATCCAGGAACTGAGTTGCAATCAGAAATTATGAAATAATAATAATAATAATTACGAGTGCTGTACTATTTTCTTCGGCACTCGTATGAAATAGACAGGACACCGGTACTGCCTTACGCTCCAGGGGATATTGAGTCCGTTGTGGAGAATGAAAGGTGTCGAATTTTTTGGAACTTTTCATTCCCCGCCCTCAGGCAAATACAGGCCAATAAGCCTGATATAGTCCTCTTTGACCACCGAAGTAAGACGATATTCGTTATTGAGTTTTCGGCCCCTGCCGAAACGAATATCGTCCGAAAAGAGGAGGAAAAACGGACAAAGTACCAGGACTTACTTTACGAACTCCGCAGGCTCCACCCAGACTATTCTGTCAAGTTAGTGGTTCTGATTATAGGTGTTCTCGGTGGTTCCAGATCAACGCTACTCTCGGAGCTCAAGATCATACCGGCATGCCGTAATGCGGCAGAGATCTTGGCCGGCCGCATGCAGAAGGCCGTTATTCTCGGTTCGTTGCGTCTGCTCAGGACTCACGATTCTCGGAGCCAGTGACCACTTACCCCGCGGTGCGGGGAGTGGTCATTGGTTAATTATACTAGCGCGTCCGCCCACTGGGTCGGAGCAGTGGGGAGTACGGACCCGACTAGGCTTGTTTAGACGACAAATAAAAAAAAATAATAATAATAATAAATGGTCTTTATTGAACTAAGAAAAGGCGGGGTGTCAGCAGATGCTGTTTTTCAACCCAACCCTAAAGAAATAACATATCCTATCACTTTTGATTCATCCAGTTTCCTGTAACTCACTAAATTTTCCAATCTGAAAAGCCGTTCGATCATGTATTTTATCTGTTGTTCTAGTCGATATATTATAGTATAATAACAACTTACATGAATATGAAATCACAAGGGATACAACTCAAACATCAGGAATTTTCATGCTTCATCACCATAAACTATTTCACGCAATTCCTAACAATAATTCAATTGAATTAACCACTTAAAGTAATGTGCTTGCGTGCAGCGAAGCATCAGTTTGTGGTTTGTTTTTATGCAAATTGTGGCTCGAATATAATTTATAAACTGTAAATTATGCACTATCTCATAAATTCTCTTTTTATTGTAGTTAACTTCGATGTAATTATCATGAGAATATTGCCTCGCCGGAGATTTCAGTACAATGGGCGCTCTTTTGTTGAGATTTTTTTCAGTTGGTTCAAAGAATGACCGCTTGCTTGTATATGGGTAATAGGCATTGTTGAGAACTTTACAATTAATGGCTACTCAAAGACTAGAAGATGTTAGGGGAGAAGTTGCATGTAGGGTAAATGGAAACAAGATAATATTCCATTATTTTTGAATTCATATTCACCATAATACATAGTTCTTTTAATAAGAAACAGGACCAACTTGGTAGATTCATCCACCCATAATTTTGGTGGCGGTTTGCTCTTCGTGGTGTTAAATTCCAACCTCTGACGATATCATAATGGAACGTCAAGAAAATACTTTCATATTCATGTTTCTCTGTTTATTTCAGCCTCTGATGATTGTGATAACTATAATAAAAAAGCTCTATAACAGATTAATCTCGACAGTCATCTTATTCTTCAAGTCTTATATTTCCTCATAGAAATACTTCTTGCTTCCACCGTTGATTGGTATCCTGGATTGCATCTGAAAATACATAAGGGTTTTATTAACTGGATCAACTATTAAGTAGCATTTCTGAAATTTTTCAAATATTTCGATAATTATAAAATTCAGGTAGAGTTTGGTTGCTTGTCTAATGCGGGCCATACACGATGCAATATATCGTAGAACAAGTTGCACGACAAATTGCAGAGACAATTGGAACGACAAGTTGGAAACAGTTTTGTCCACACACGTGTAGACTTGTTGATGATCTATAGTACAACACATTGGTGTTCAAATCAGTTTTCGTGATGGCGCCTATGATATCAAGAAAGAAGATAGCAGCTTCACTTGTTATTCTACTGGATGAAAAAGCAAAGAAAAAGAAGAAAAGAACCAAATGGTGCAAGGATTGGTTAATGAAACGATACTTGTTTTCACATATGAAATTAATAAAACACTTACGGGTTCATGAACCTGCAGACTTCCGAAATCACATAAGAATGAACGACAATACGTTTAAATTACTTCTGAATGCTGTTCTTATATTAATAATTTTCTTTTTTAAAACTTCCACAGTTGCGTTGGTGTTAATTTGTTTAAATTTGTCCAAAAGGATCCCTTAAGCAGCATTTGTTAGCATAATCTTTTGATTTCACTTCCCACAAGGATGTTTATGGTATATGTCAATAAATTCTTCCCAAAATCCTTCGTTCCTTTCCATGATCGCAATCTTCAAACTGAAATCGAACATTCAATTGATGAATGCACCTACACTTTCAAACTTGTCGTACGCAGCACTCAGTTGTACAACAGATTTTTGTGCATGTCAAACTTCCGTACGATTCGACGCGGTCGTACTGCAGGTTGGACTACAACGCCACTAACGTTGCAATTATCGTTTAAACGGTCTCATCAACTAATATTGTACAACTGGTTGTACGATAGATTGTATCGTGTATGGGCCGTCTAACTAGATATTCTGGAACATCACCTGCGAACTGGACCACCTGTACAGAACTGGACAATCCTTCCAATTTTCATACACGTGTTCAATTATTTAATCATTTATTTTAGTAAGTTCATTTCAATCATTTTTTTTTTCGATATCGTTATTAAATTTGTTGTGAAATAATAGATATACAATCAGTTATAAAGGATATGATTCGTGAAGTAATATAACACGAGTTTTGCTCACTTGCTGAAATAACTAAGAATCCTGTTGATATTCAATAAATCTCATAGATTTAGAATTAATTGGGAAATAATTGTCACAGTCTTGAATTGGTTTGATAACTCTGTGAATGATCGCACACTCATCTATTCATATTTTTCGGCACTAATAAATGAGCTTATCATATACCGTTTAATTAATCTCCATTTCAAACAAACATACTTGTAATCATCTTCAATAATCGCTCCACATACAAATATGGCCAAACACAATCTTTGGATCATAACATAAATTATAAAATGTGTTTCATCTATCATAAATTAGTTGAAATCAATTCAAATTTATCTATATTCGTCAACAGAAGAATTTATTGAAATTATTTTAATTCGTTAAATCAGCACTGTGGGTTGTTTTGAAGCAATTTTCACATCATTAATAATTTGACGACGCAATAAAAATCAATAGTTAATGATGAGTTCACATCTCTCACTATGATACTGAAATTTTCCTGAAGTGAGTAGGTAATTAATGAGATTCAATGTTGATGGATTTTCAAATTTCTGAGTGTATTGTGATTCATCTGTAGTGATTGTTTCTTCAGGGTTTATATATACAAAGCATTGACTGCAATTGTGTGTTCTGCGTCAGAGATACTGACTCTTTATAATACTCCTCTCTCAATATTTGTCAGACCGTGAACTCCCCCTGGAGATATTTGGTCCCTTATTATTGATCGATAATATCAACCATATATATATATATATATATATATATATATCATGTATAGAACTGTGAATTTTATTTGGTTGAGCAGCAGAACGGAAGTTCATTACCATCTCTGGGGAAATGCTACAAAGTTTGTTATTCTAAGTTTCCAATTGAAATGATCTTTAGAAATATTTCTTACTGTAAATGAAGTCATTCATATTTTCCACCTCACATGAATTCACCTGTCACAATATGCATAATTATTTTCATAATCTTTTGAAATAGTTGATGATTTGAATAAATATGCTTGGTATATGTTTCAATATTGGACTGTGAATATATTTTTATCGTCTGACATGTTCGACCATTTTAACAACTATTTAGATACAACTAACCTCAATTACAGTATGTAATATATCTACTGATCATTTCAATTTATTGGAAACTTAGAATAACAAACTTTGTAGCTTTTTCCTGGAGATGCTTATAAACATTATCGAAATATTGGAAAAACTTGTGTTATGAGAGTACACTTCCGTTCTGCTGCTCAGATATATATATATATATATATATATATATATATATATATATATTTATATATATATATATATATATATATATATATATAGAGAGAGAGAGAGAGAGAGAGAGAGAAAGAGAAAGAGAGAGAGAAGGGTTGTCTCTTGACTGGACTAGTTGAAAAAACCGTCTAAATTTGGAAAATCCTCATGCAATGAAAGTTAACCTTGGGGTTGCAGTCATAAATTGAGTTTGGCCTGATATAGTGAAACTCTTCATTAAATTGTCGAGCTTTCGAAAATCTTCATTTTCTTTTTCAAGACATCTGAAAAACAGTGTTTATTGTTACATAAAGCACTCAAACATGTTAAAAATGAACTTACTAATGTGAGATTAGGTATAAAACAGCAGACGAAAAATCCTTGTCCATCACAAACAGAAAAAACATTTCTTATCAGAAACATTCATAAAAACTGAACTGGACAACATGTCTCCGAAAATATCACTAGGAAAAAATGGAACCATTCATCCATATTACATTGAAATGCACGAATTAATACATGTGCATATGATCAACCCAACTATTTTGAAAAAACTTTTTCATTTTACATTTTTAACAATAGCGACTTGTTGAGTGAACAGAGCACATGGCCAAGTGTGAGCACAGAGCATGGAACTGCAGAGAAAACAGTACACAAACAGAACCAAATGATGGTTGACAAAGTCCTGTCACCTGTCAATAGCTGAACTATTCCGTATCTAAAACCAGAGCACGTTTTCCATTCTCAGGGTCGGAGTTTATTATCTTTAAGTTAACAAAAGGAAAAATTTACAGTTTATGGGCCGTCTAACTAGATATTCTGGAACATCACCTGCGAACTGGACCACCTGTACAGAACTGGACAATCCTTCCAATTTTCTACACGTGTTCAATTATTTAATCATTTATTTTAGTAAGTTAATTTCAATCATTTTTTTTTCGATATCGTTATTAAATTTGTTGTGAAATAATAGATATACAATCAGTTATGAAGGATATGATTCGTGAAGTAATATAACACGAGTTTTGCTCACTTGCTGAAATAACTAAGAATCCTGTTGATATTCAATAAATCTCATAGATTTAGAATTAATTGGGAAATAATTGTCACAGTCTTGAATTGGTTTGATAACTCTGTGAATGATCGCACACTCATCTATTCATATTTTTCGGCACTAATAAATGAGCTTATCATATACCGTTTAATTAATCTCCATTTCAAACAAACATACTTGTAATCATCTTCAATAATCGCTCCACATACAAATATGGCCAAACACAATCTTTGGATCATAACATAAATTATAAAATGTGTTTCATCTATCATAAATTAGTTGAAATCAATTCAAATTTATCTATATTCGTCAACAGAAGAATTTATTGAAATTATTTTAATTCGTTAAATCAGCACTGTGGGTTGTTTTGAAGCAATTTTCACATCATTAATAATTTGACGACGCAATAAAAATCAATAGTTAATGATGAGTTCACATCTCTCACTATGATACTGAAATTTTCCTGAAGTGAGTAGGTAATTAATGAGATTCAATGTTGATGGATTTTCAAATTTCTGAGTGTATTGTGATTCATCTGTAGTGATTGTTTCTTCAGGGTTTATATATACAAAGCATTGACTGCAATTGTGTGTTCTGCGTCAGAGATACTGACTCTTTATAATACTCCTCTCTCAATATTTGTCAGACCGTGAACTCCCCCTGGAGATATTTGGTCCCTTATTATTGATCGATAATATCAACCATATATATATATATATATATATATATATATATATATATATATATATATATATATATATATATCATGTATAGAACTGTGAATTTTATTTGGTTGAGCAGCAGAACGGAAGTTCATTACCATCTCTGGGGAAATGCTACAAAGTTTGTTATTCTAAGTTTCCAATTGAAATGATCTTTAGAAATATTTCTTACTGTAAATGAAGTCATTCATATTTTCCACCTCACATGAATTCACCTGTCACAATATGCATAATTATTTTCATAATCTTTTGAAATAGTTGATGATTTGAATAAATATGCTTGGCATATGTTTCAATATTGGACTGTGAATATATTTTTATCGTCTGACATGTTCGACCATTTTAACAACTATTTAGATACAACTAACCTCAATTACAGTATGTAATATATCTACTGATCATTTCAATTTATTGGAAACTTAGAATAACAAACTTTGTAGCTTTTTCCTGGAGATGCTTATAAACATTATCGAAATATTGGAAAAACTTGTGTTATGAGAGTACACTTCCGTTCTGCTGCTCAGATATATATATATATATATATATATATATATATATATATAGAGAGAGAGAGAGAGAGAGAGAGAGAGAGAGAAAGAGAAAGAGAAAGAGAGAGAGAAGGGTTGTCTCTTGACTGGACTAGTTGAAAAAACCGTCTAAATTTGGAAAATCCTCATGCAATGAAAGTTAACCTTGGGGTTGCAGTCATAAATTGAGTTTGGCCTGATATAGTGAAACTCTTCATTAAATTGTCGAGCTTTCGAAAATCTTCATTTTCTTTTTCAAGACATCTGAAAAACAGTGTTTATTGTTACATAAAGCACTCAAACATGTTAAAAATGAACTTACTAATGTGAGATTAGGTATAAAACAGCAGACGAAAAATCCTTGTCCATCACAAACAGAAAAAACATTTCTTATCAGAAACATTCATAAAAACTGAACTGGACAACATGTCTCCGAAAATATCACTGGGAAAAAATGGAACCATTCATCCATATTACATTGAAATGCACGAATTAATACATGTGCATATGATCAACCCAACTATTTTGAAAAAACTTTTTCATTTTACATTTTTAACAATAGCGACTTGTTGAGTGAACAGAGCACATGGCCAAGTGTGAGCACAGAGCATGGAACTGCAGAGAAAACAGTACACAAACAGAACCAAATGATGGTTGACAAAGTCCTGTCACCTGTCAATAGCTGAACTATTCCGTATCTAAAACCAGAGCACGTTTTCCATTCTCAGGGTCGGAGTTTATTATCTTTAAGTTAACAAAAGGAAAAATTTACAGTTTATGGGCCGTCTAACTAGATATTCTGGAACATCACCTGCGAACTGGACCACCTGTACAGAACTGGACAATCCTTCCAATTTTCATACACGTGTTCAATTATTTAATCATTTATTTTAGTAAGTTAATTTCAATCATTTTTTTTTCGATATCGTTATTAAATTTGTTGTGAAATAATAGATATACAATCAGTTATGAAGGATATGATTCGTGAAGTAATATAACACGAGTTTTGCTCACTTGCTGAAATAACTAAGAATCCTGTTGATATTCAATAAATCTCATAGATTTAGAATTAATTGGGAAATAATTGTCACAGTCTTGAATTGGTTTGATAACTCTGTGAATGATCGCACACTCATCTATTCATATTTTTCGGCACTAATAAATGAGCTTATCATATACCGTTTAATTAATCTCCATTTCAAACAAACATACTTGTAATCATCTTCAATAATCGCTCCACATACAAATATGGCCAAACACAATCTTTGGATCATAACATAAATTATAAAATGTGTTTCATCTATCATAAATTAGTTGAAATCAATTCAAATTTATCTATATTCGTCAACAGAAGAATTTATTGAAATTATTTTAATTCGTTAAATCAGCACTGTGGGTTGTTTTGAAGCAATTTTCACATCATTAATAATTTGACGACGCAATAAAAATCAATAGTTAATGATGAGTTCACATCTCTCACTATGATACTGAAATTTTCCTGAAGTGAGTAGGTAATTAATGAGATTCAATGTTGATGGATTTTCAAATTTCTGAGTGTATTGTGATTCATCTGTAGTGATTGTTTCTTCAGGGTTTATATATACAAAGCATTGACTGCAATTGTGTGTTCTGCGTCAGAGATACTGACTCTTTATAATACTCCTCTCTCAATATTTGTCAGACCGTGAACTCCCCCTGGAGATATTTGGTCCCTTATTATTGATCGATAATATCAACCATATATATATATATATATATATATATATATATATATATATATATATATATATATATATATATCATGTATAGAACTGTGAATTTTATTTGGTTGAGCAGCAGAACGGAAGTTCATTACCATCTCTGGGGAAATGCTACAAAGTTTGTTATTCTAAGTTTCCAATTGAAATGATCTTTAGAAATATTTCTTACTGTAAATGAAGTCATTCATATTTTCCACCTCACATGAATTCACCT
Source organism: Zygogramma bicolorata (assembly GCA_032362365.1). Classification (NCBI taxonomy): domain Eukaryota; kingdom Metazoa; phylum Arthropoda; class Insecta; order Coleoptera; family Chrysomelidae; genus Zygogramma; species Zygogramma bicolorata. Next base: position 74,629 of record JAVJAQ010000615.1, read on the forward strand.
GTCACAATATGCATAATTATTTTCATAATCTTTTGAAATAGTTGATGATTTGAATAAATATGCTTGGCATATGTTTCAATATTGAACTGTGAATATATTTTTATCGTCTGACATGTTCGACCATTTTAACAACTATTCAGATACAACTAACCTCAATTACAGTATGTAATATATCTACTGATCATTTCAATTTATTGGAAACTTAGAATAACAAACTTTGTAGCTTTTTCCTGGAGATGCTTATAAACATTATCGAAATATTGGAAAAACTTGTGTTATGAGAGTACACTTCCGTTCTGCTGCTCAGATATATATATATATATATATATATATATATATATATATATATATATATAGAGAGAGAGAGAGAGAGAGAGAAAGAGAAGGAGAGAGAGAAGGGTTGTCTCTTGACTGGACTAGTTGAAAAAACCGTCTAAATTTGGAAAATCCTCATGCAATGAAAGTTAACCTTGGGGTTGCAGTCATAAATTGAGTTTGGCCTGATATAGTGAAACTCTTCATTAAATTGTCGAGCTTTCGAAAATCTTCATTTTCTTTTTCAAGACATCTGAAAAACAGTGTTTATTGTTACATAAAGCACTCAAACATGTTAAAAATGAACTTACTAATGTGAGATTAGGTATAAAACAGCAGACGAAAAATCCTTGTCCATCACAAACAGAAAAAACATTTCTTATCAGAAACATTCATAAAAACTGAACTGGACAACATGTCTCCGAAAATATCACTGGGAAAAAATGGAACCATTCATCCATATTACATTGAAATGCACGAATTAATACATGTGCATATGATCAACCCAACTATTTTGAAAAAACTTTTTCATTTTACATTTTTAACAATAGCGACTTGTTGAGTGAACAGAGCACATGGCCAAGTGTGAGCACAGAGCATGGAACTGCAGAGAAAACAGTACACAAACAGAACCAAATAATGGTTGACAAAGTCCTGTCACCTGTCAATAGCTGAACTATTCCGTATCTAAAACCAGAGCACGTTTTCCATTCTCAGGGTCGGAGTTTATTATCTTTAAGTTAACAAAAGAAAAAATTTACAGTTTAAGTTTGGGCAAGTTGTTTTTGATGATCAAAATGCAAAATGTAATTATAAATAATACTGAGGTTTGCTTTATCAGACCTCTTATTCATCGGAATTTGTTGTTTATTAATATGAACCATCTCCAAAAAGTTTCTTTTATTGTAATTATCTTCAACTGCTGAAATTGTGGGGTTACCAAAGTTAATGATATGATTCGTGTTAATATTGTGTTCAGCCAAAGCACAACTATTTTTTTTGAGGTTACAGTCACTCTTGTGGGACGTGATGCGTCCAGACAAGTTTCTACTAGTTTGTCCAATGTAAACTTTATCACATTCAAAGCAAGGAATTTTGTAAATGACATTAGATTGTTCAAATTTAGAAAGTGGTGTTTTTGTTTTAGTATATAAATTGCCAATAAATTTCAAATTCTTTTTGGCTATTCTCAAATCATCTAATTTAAAAATGTTGGAAAGTCTTGGTGTAAGTTCCTGAATGTATGGGAGGATTCTATATTTATATGTTGTTACAACTTGAGAAATATTATTATTATTAATGGTTTGATTATTGATTTCATTACGAATAGTAGAAAAAGATGTGAGAGACATATTTGAATTAGTGTTGAATAAAAATTCATTGATGAATTTATGAGGATAAGAATTTTCTTTAAGAATATCCCTGAGTTCATTCAAACACTCCTCATGATACTCATGCATGCATGAGGATTTTTCAAATTTAGACGAAAGTTGAAATAAAGGCAACAATTTTTGTCTATATATATATATATATATATATATATATATATATATATATATATAAATGGACAAAAATTGTTGCCTTTATTTCAACTCAAGGAGCGTTCCTATCAACATTCCTAAATACTTTCTGTACTACTTTATATTTTTTTTGTTGAAAATAATATAACTCTTCGAACCTTCCTTCTGGATTATATACGAGTATTTAATAGGTCAGTTTGTAACATTTGGTGTAAACCTGAAATCTTCTAAGAGAGATCCATTTCTCTACAACCAATCCGATATAACTTGCACTCAAGGCGCGTTTCGCTAACTAAGTTTCCATCTTCAGGAGAAAATATTATGTTGTCAGAAAAACAAGCCGTTCGAGTGTGTTTGGCGAACCATATCGTACAATAAACAGCTTTTTTGGTCATAAATTCAACCGTGGCGTTTCTTTTTCATCCGAACGTATCTTTCTCACATCTGAATCGTTAAAATGAATTTAAATCCGATAAATAAAAATTATTTATATCCGCTCACAAAAGAATCCGCCGCCATTAATATATTCAAGATCGGGAGTGATTTAGCGCCGAGATTTACCTGAATCCAGCGCAGCACAAAAGGAGTGGGAATGACTACGAAACCAGTTCCTTTAACAAGATAGCCATTAATCTTGAGCGGCCTGTCCAACCAAAGTCGGGGACCATTGTCCGGCAAGACTAATGGGAAAGTGGAAACCCACCCATTAATGGTGCGCAGGGACGTGTCTGTAGAATCCCGAATAGGGGTCGGTCAGGGTTGAATTAGTGGCTATGTTGCCACCCCATTATGGTTTTATGTTCTTGAGATCAGGCTGTTGTTGGTCAGTTTCATTTCTTTATTAAAAGTATCTATGCGAAGTGATTTTTTTTGAGATCTTTGATTGGTTTTCTTCAACGAATCACTAGGTGAATATCTTATATGGATTAACAAAAGAAATAATTGCTATTCATGGGAAATTTGTATCATCCACAAATAGTTGATTCATATGAGAAGGGAGTATCTAAAAACAATTTCTTTCCTACCTGGAAAAAATTGAATTACAAAAAAAAAGGAAAATGCAATTTATAACCTACCACAATCTAGAAAAAATATAAAAAAAAGTATTAATATTTTTTTTTTTTATAATATTATATTAAGTTGCTGCGACAATTAAAAAGAAGTTCCTTCTGTATAGAAACCCAGAAAACTACGAAGAGAAAATTTATCCACCACAAAATAATGACTGTCAAACAGTACTAAGGAAAGAATTATTGGAAAGATTCCTGACAAGTGAATGTGAAGAATCCAGAAAGTAAGTTGATAAAATCAGTGTATGAAAAAAGATTGCTAAGAAAAATTTCGATTCCAAGAAATTCCTAAATTATGAAATGAAATTCAAAGCTACAGTAGAGTAAGTGAGTAGTTATGAAAATGAAGTATAACATGTACATTATTCATTATATAGTTCTCAAAGACATTAAACAATTTTTGAATACGTAACTTTCATGGTTTCAACAGATTCAACTGTCTGCAGTCAGTTGAACACTGCGTAACTTTATTTGTGAAATAATGGAAATCTTTTTTTTGTTGCATAAGATGAATTTGTTTGTACAAAGAGAGGAATCAGGACACAGTTTCGTTGTTGAATATTTATAGCGAATATGTTTCAATGTTCTCAGACATTATGGGAAAATCTCTACTTTCCGAATGTTGTTTGACTTTTTTAATTCTGAAATGTTCATGAAAATTGTAATAGAAAGTCGAAACAAAAACGACTTGTGCAAATTACTTCTACACTCCCAATGAGATAATTTTACACTAATCGCCGTACTACTTACTACTGATATCAAATATCCCACTTCTTCTTCATAGTGTTTGAGGTTTTGGTAAATAATTCAACAAAAAAATTTTTCTTCGGTGATTGAAATCAAAATCTCACATACTTCTGTGATCAAAGGCTCGTGGGAAGAAAATAATTCAAACATGTTCATTCATTCAACTTCATTCCATTATTACGCTATAAGGTAGACACGATTAAATTTCCACAAAATTTATTGTCTTCGCGACATGTTTCGATACACTGTATCTTTATCAAGCGAATGTATTTGAACACATGTGTTTAATTGAAAAAAATTGACAGAATAGGCACATCCCTCCAGGTAATCGTCAGATTATGAGACTGCAACGTCTGGGACGTAAAAATGAACCATATATATCTAAATCTGACGCGCCTGTGTATTTAAAAATTACGAATTTTTTTCACATTCTAATTACGGCCGCGAGTCTGCTTCACATCCAAACCGTCGAATTATTATTAAAATCTGAAGCACTCGAGAAAAAAATTGTTTTTTTCATTTTCAACCCTTACGTACGACCACCCCAATCATGGAAATAATCAGATTAACATTCGTACATTTTGAAAATATGTAGGACATAGATGATATCAATATGTGAGGCGCTCGAGTATGTCCATACAATAGTTTTTTATTCCATTTTTGAAAATCTATAGCCGCTCCCCCCACCGATGAAAAGGTTTACATTATATTACATTATTTTCTTTTCATCATCTAAGCTTCGCAACCCAAAAGGTCTCTATGACGCTCGAGTAAATCCCGATTTAGCATCGTGGGCTCTCCTACTACTACTTTTATAAATTATCCTCCGTAAAAATATATTTTCTCTGAAGGTGATTTCAATCTACGTCGCTGGTTCGGCAATACCTTCCTCAGGTGCCGCCCGGGCTTCTCTTCGCCCACTAGACATGAATCACGTGAATTATTGAACAATGGGGGCCAAACTCCAGACCAATTACAACATGGCGTCTGCAAATTACCTCGCCCTTGTGTGCCGCTGATTCACCCCATCTGCGATTTTAATTTTGCATCGGATGGAACTCGCTGCTGTTGGTCTGCGTTCGAATATTTACTCAGCAAGTTGTCATATTGGGTATTAATTCAATGAAACTCCAACTTTTTATTGATGCTTTCTGAAATTTCCTCAAGTAAGAAGATTATTGATTGATGCTATAATCAACTATTTCTATCATAGAATGTATTACTGATGAACTTTTCATGAAGAGCAATATACTTTGTGAAAATAATAATCTATATTTGAGGCATTTTTGATCAATTTGTTTATAGCATAGAAGGGGTATTCATATTTACTCAAGTTCCTTGCTGAGTAGTATTCGATCGAACTTCCATTGTCCATATTATAAACTCTATTGAAACAACAATGGAAAAAAATTCAATAATAACAATGGATTTCAATGTTTTGTGGAGCTGTTCATGACTCGAAGTTTTTTAAATTTCAGTTTTTTCAGTTTCTTGGGAGGAGTCGGTGAAATAAAATCAAATTCTGTTTATGTCGACGTTTCAACCAGGTTGTGTCACCAGGATGACGAAATGAAAGGTTGAAACGTCGACATAAGCAGAATTTAGGTTTCTGATTCACTGACCACTTCCAAGAAACTGAAAATAGTGACACTACATCACAATAATCGAATTGAATTACACGGTAAAGCAATCAAATATATAACTATAAAATTTTTGAAAATGTAAGAGCAGAAATTGATCGAACTGCGGAAAGAAGGATAAAAATAACTCCAAATGAATTGGTCGAAAAAATTGAATCAAGTATGGCACCCGCGTCCCAACAAAAAATTCAGATGAATTTTAGTCAGAAAAGACAAATTCCAATGAAGAAATATAAATCTTCATATTGACGTTGGATGAATGTTGAAACCAAATTTTAAGTTGAGTATACTCACTACGTTTCGATCGCCATTCTCAATACGGAAAAGTGTATGTTTAACATTCTCATGTACACAAAGGTAAATGAAATAATTAAAAATTCTTTAACAATAGTTTTCTGCTCGAAATATTCGAAATACTGAAGTTGAGATTAAGTTACTATATTCGGTGACCGAATTCAAATTCTCTTATTAGAATTGTTCACAAGAGTTTGATGGCACAGTGCCACTATAATGAAATCAGAAAGAAGTTATCAGTTTGAAAATATATTGTATCCGCAAATGAAATTATGTACAAGATCATTCGAAATGTTGTCTTCGAAGAAGAAAACTTTCATCAATATATTTCCATATTTCAGTTTCAACTTCAATAAAATTACTTGAACAGCCTACAAATGTTTGCAATAATGCATCAATATTCTAGCGGAGACTGCATACTACTGATTCCCTTATTCTATGGAGAGTCCAATGGTAAATTTCAAGCTTAGAGTTGATATTCGAACGCATCCGCTGCATACGATGTTTTTAATCCGTTTTTAATTGGAAATGTCGGCGCGGGCTTATTGAAAACGTAAATTTCAATTAAGCCCGTGTTCTCCCAGGGGCTGTGTCTGTTTCCTGTTTCATTACAGGGCATAGACAGCAATTTTCTAATCAATGATTCGAAAGCGCCATTGACCTTGTTCATGAACGGACTAGACGTCATTCAATGAATCCTCGTTCAAAAATTCCATGAGTACATAATGAGAAATACTGAATATTGTACAAGTACCTTAGTAGTTGATCGAATTATTTTTCCAATGAAAAGCTTACAATTGCCATTATAACTGATAGCATTCAAAAACTATTATATATTTTCTAACACTAAGAAATAATTCACCCTATTATGGAGATTGTTTCGGCACTAGTTAAAAAAATTCACCCAAAATAGCAGTGGTTATTGTTTTATATAGAGATTCATAGGAAAGGAAAACCATGTAATGTTCAAAGAACACCACGTGAACCAAGGGACAGGAGATACGATTTGACAATCACTTTGAATTTTAGAAGGTTGTATGCTTCAGGAAAAACCTCTCTCGGTAACGAGTTCCAAAGTTCAGCTGTATTAAGAAAAAGATGAAAACGTGGGAAGTACATCGTTAAATGAAACTGACAAAACTAAATGGAATAGAATTGAATGGAATTGAATATTGAGTTTTTCGGAACTTTCAAACGCATTCATATTTCAAATTCTTCAAAGATAAGTAACAAGCTTACCGAGTTGTCTGTGAGGGGTTAGGTCTACACAAATTTTGTGTACTAATGATTCTATTGCTGAAGTAAAAGATCCCGCCAGAGGTTAGCTAATGAGACTGATGGTATAGAAGCATATCAGTCAACACAGTTACATTAACGCACTAGTGTGACAACACCGTACAGATGTAAATATGTTATATACTATATAATTAACTAAGACACTTTGTATCTATATCTATTGAGGTAGCTCATCTTATTTATGAATCCAGCTACATTTAGACATACCATGATCGACTGGCACCACATAGACATAGCCTAAGATGGCTATATACTGGTGCTTTCAGTGTTGCGATATTGTTTCAGACAAACCTGTAGACTGGGTGTAGTTGTTCAAAATTACGCCTTAAGGGTGCGCTTATGGTTGAAATTCCTAAAAATTTTCGAGATCACTCGATCCATGGAACACGTTGTTGCCAATACAGATCACTTTTTGTTAGAACAGAGAATAGAACGCGAGATCAATCTGACGTTTGATAAAAACAAACTTCAGCTTCATCGACCTACCTCGAAGAATAATCTCACATTCTAGAATATTCAATAACCATTTGAAAATTTCGTAGTGATCGTAAAAAAACACAAGAGAAGTTTGCTTGCAACAACATTCTAGAGCTAGAGTGTGCACGCGTTCTGAATATTCTATAAATGCAGTGATATGTGTTTTAGATATTTTCAGTTCAAATCAGAAGATTATGAGATATAATAATGATTTCACTCGCCACAAAAAATGGCATTTCCTCACTTCACATATCCATAAAATTTTATCACAATTCTCACTCCTATTTGCTCACACGCATTTACGTGAATAATATTCGGCTGAATTGTGGTACTACCTCTAAACCGAGCTTTTGAATTGAGATCACAATATTATAGTGCTCGAACGAAAATATCAACAATCAACTAATTTTTTCATCACATAGGCCAGAATTCGCAACGACATAGCCACTTGGCAACACAGGACGTGCACATGACTGCCATCTCAACTGCGGGAGTGACGATACCTGGCGAATTTTTTGAGTTATTACTACGGTCTACGTCATCAATTCTTGATCAAGTAGGCCAGATCAGTCGTTTGATTTGCTGACAATTTTTTCTATGGAGTGAAAACACCAGTATATAGACACCTCAACATAGCCTCTCCAAATCCGCTAATGAAAATCCTCGACGATAATTTGCGAACGAATTTTAACCCATCCTCTGAAGAGAAATGCGAGATGCACCGCTATCTACCGGAATTGTGAGCCGCACACGCCAAGTCCGTGACATTTATGGCGCAGTTTGGCCTTTTGCTCGGTCCTGTGCAGCCCGAGATTAAAACTCGTAACTTATATTTTATTTTCCCTTTTTCTGTCTTCTGCGGTCTGTTGCCCTAGCGGGAAACTTTCTCGCTACTCCGACCAACTCCATCGACTTTTCTTTCGAAGTTAATGAGTCCTGAAGTTTCCAAGTAGTTCCGACTACGGTTCGGATAAGGCTGTAGGCGGTGGAACGGGGAATTTTCCAACGAAATTAATTTTCTAACACAGAGACGGATTGGCCCGACCAACGTCTAAGATCGCTGGTAGTTTGAATAGTCTCAGGCCTGGTTTCACCCTCGACTTTGATCAGGATTTTCTTGAAAAGTAAAAAATTCAAAAGCGAATAAATTGCAATTGTAATATTGTCTATGGTATTTTTTAGATATCATTTTATAAGCTTCATCTTATGTCCTGAGACAAAGATTGTATAATTCTTGAAAAGGCAGACAAGAATCCATATTGGGACGGAATGAACTAAACAGTTTTGATTGGGGAGTTGGAAGTAATTCATTGATCAGATATGTTGATAATTGAGTTATGAAGAGTTCTTAATGATTTGAACAGAATTCATACACAACAATAAGTGAGCCTGAATCGTGATTCATAACTTCAGTTCCCTCAGAGTTGAACTCTTTCAAGACGGTTAGAATCAAGCAACAAATTGAATTTTTTTAATTTTCAAGGCTTCTCAACTCACCATAATTTAAAAAAATAAGAGTTAATTTGGAATCTGTACACAGCAGAGTTTTAGTCGACTCAAAATATTTGCTATAGCGTTAAGAAATATGAACGAGGAAATAGTATATTGTTTAACAGGTAGGTGAAGCCTAACATTCCTGGACGACTGATGAGATTGCTAGTCGAGGTGCAAGCCTAGACTTAGCAACACTGTCCAGGAATATGGCTTTTCCTATGAGGTAAACATACAATTTTCCGTAAATCGTTTGAAATTCGACAGATATTAATTAAAAATCGCGAATAATTTCATTCACAAATTAATGGTACTTTGAAATTTGTATTGAAATAACTTAGGTTACTATGGAAACTGTTTTCATTCATTTATGTAAAACAGTGACAACTGTAAGGTAATATAATTTTTTCATAACCATATATGTAATGCTGTCATTACTAACGTCATTGATGGTTGGGAAGTGTCACATTACACACTTCTACTTCCCGTCCTCACTTCCGGTCCTCATTTCATCTATTCTAGACTTTAACTGTCATTTATTGACTTTATCTGACATTTATTTATATTGGTGACCATTGTATACTTCGTAGTCACGGTATCAATATATCTACTAGATTATTCTGAGACAACCGCTTGGTAATTTGTCGTTAAAGGTAATATTTCAGATACGTTCAGAAATGGAATGTCAAAATTTCCTAGCGATTTGCGGAAAACATAATTGTCAACAATTTGTTCTATTAATATATTTATATAAATGCCAAATCGAAACTTCATTTTATGACATTGTGGAGTGATGATATACTAAAAACAATACCCCAACAAATATCTATTACAAAGATGTGACTTTTATCAAACAAAATGTAAGGCAGGATATGATAGTCCGACCCTGTGTCGCCACTTTTCTTATTCCTGCTCCCATTGGAAATCGTAATTTTTACTCTGGAACATTAAGTGCAGTTGTCTGAAAGTCTCATTACGGATAGTAGGTGCTTTTTGGGATTATATCAATGCCGATGAAATTTATTCCGCCATTTACATAATGTGCCCGGATTGTGTCTGAACGCTTGGGAGAGTGAACTTGAACGTGCAATTCTCGTTGAGTGCTCCGGCTAGATTTTTTTAATGGGGTTTATCAAAAGAGTTCGATGGATTTGCATTTGTATGGCCCATCGATTGTCAATTTAGCAGCTGTATTTTTTGTCACTAAATGTACCGTGTTTTATTATCGGATCTGTATCTTTACTCAATGAATAATGTGAATGGAATATTGTTTCAAACTCATCTTTTCAATAACCAAAATCTTTCCACATCATTTTCAGAAAGGGAATAAGTTTCATATGTTCGAACTTACTTTAATTGATTCGTTCGATATTATTTTAATAATGATAATTACCTTAAGTTTTTTGTAAACATCTTCTTTCAAACATTGATATGGAGATCGAACTCCAGCATTTTCAAATTTGTTCAAGGAATTTTTCCAAATAACTCTGAAAGTGTTACTGATCATACATAGTTACCATCCTACAACCAGAAAAATCGAAATGATGGCTTTTAGTAACTGTTGGAAGCACTCGATTCTGGATGAATAACATAACAACAGCAACTCTTAATTTCAATAACCACGAGTATGATGATTGTCGGCTTATTTCTGTGACTTCACCTCAGAAATCACATATCATCTAGAATTAGTCCCTTATATGTATAGAATCGTCAAAGAAGAGATAACAACTCCTCAGTATGTATGTATATACCACTTGAATTCTGGATCATACATGTTTATTCGTATGACAGAAGGAATACTTTGTTGAATACGATATTGAAAGGCACTACTCGTCATCACCAGTGGGGATGTTTCGTCTCTGAACTGTTTCTAGCAAATTTTCTTAACGGTCGTTACCATTGGACTTATCATCATGATGTCTTTTTGGGTTGAGGAAGGAACAATTCTATACTCTTCCATTTTTTATGATTTCGATCGAGTATTTTGATTCTCACGAGTGAATATTTTATTAAAGAGATATTTTCGGAACTTTTGACTTCAAAATATTTTCAACCGAATTCAAGGAAGTTTAATGTTCAATGTTTATTGACGTATCATTTTATAACCAAATGTACCGATCTGAAGGACTATCTTTTGTTCGAAAAAGTTTTTGTCGAGATTTTCACTAGACTTTTTCATATCAAGGAGGGTGCCAATCACAGATTTTTATGTTTCATGTCAAGTGAATCAGTGAATAGATATCTGGTATATGTGGTGTTAGGGTTTTTTTGCCGTTATGGTTTACGATTCATCTGTTGTTTTTTTTTTGTTTTGATTCGGTTCGAAATAAATATTTGGGTTGTTTCCCCAATTTATGTAAATACGCATTCATTCAGTAAAATAATATATAGCCGATCTGACATGTCGCATTAAACATTCTATTTTTAATCTGGTTCTGAATCAGTATTTTGGAATTTTTATTGATTCAGATAGAGAATCGTTTACTTTCGAAATTACTCATTTTGGCAAAATAAATAATACTTTGGAGAGGAAAAATGATGATTCTTCCGCCTCCAGTTTGATGTTTAGAACTGTCATTGGTCGAAACTTCAGGAAATTACAATTTTTTATATACTAGCTATTTTAGCAACAACACAATAATATTTTGTCACTTTGATATGAAGTAAAAACTATTTAACCTTCAATTTTTTCGAAGCGATTGTGCAAACTCGTCCAAATCGTAACTTTTGGAAACTTTCATACACTCATAGATATAATTGTCATTAACCTCGTTCATCACATACACTGCTCATTTTCCTCAATATCCCCTTCCCTTTTATTTTTTGAATGGGTCAACTCAAAAAATTGAAACTTAAGTCAATGGAATTGACGCAGAAATACTGTATTTTGGAGTTAAATTGACAGATAAAAATTCCAAGATGACGACTGGGCGCCATCTGGGAAAAAATTTAATTGAAAGGGGGTCTTGTGTTATCATTTTGAAGCTCACAACCCTGGAATATGGAGTCAATATCTTCATCTACTATGAGATGGCGGAATATTTGATAATTGCCTGAATACATCAATGTTTAACTTCATACTTTGAGGAAATAAGCTGAGTTCATTTCAGAAGATGCTCGAAATAGTTGCCTTGAATGTCTTGACATAGGAACAGCCTATCCGATATTTATACAAATATTCATTATTTTCTTCATTACATTCAACACCGAAGCAGGTTCAGTACACCTCTTGCTTCGAATAGCCCGGTAAAAAAAATTCGAAGGTGTCAAATCTGGCAAGCAGGCTGGTCACTCCGTAGGACCTTGATGACCAAGTCAACAACTATGGAAAGTATAATTCAAATTTTTTCCTACTTGTTTGGAGTAATGTGGTGTTGATCCATCTTTTTGGAAAAATAATATCCATACTGAATTTATCAGGATTCACTTCGACGATTTTGGAGATTAGAGAATCAACAGTAGTTTCCAGCATATTCATATACAGTTCCCCTGTTAAATTCTGTTTAATTGACCATTTCGGAGATAGTTTATGTGGTAACTATCTTTCTGTGAAATCGAAAACTAAATGATATTATTTGAACTGAACAATGATGTTCGTTGTACTGATATTTTTGTCTCTTTTTTGAACAAAAAATATCCTATCAAGCCTTATCGGGTTGTTGGGATTTGCCATATGGCAGAGAAAATCGAATATTTCTAGAAATATCGATATTAATGTGTTTGTATTGTTTTGTTTTTGTTTTGTTGTGAAGGATTAGTCAAGAGCTTCAAAATGATGTAATAGAAAACCAGATCTTGTAATTTTCATCTGTCAATTCTACCCCAAAATATTATATTTATGAATCAATTTAATTATCCCTTGTTTCAATTTTCCGAGTTGACCCGTTGAAAAAAAAGAGTGGGGAGGGCATTAAAGAAAATCATCATACATGCTTGGGTGTAAACGTCAGATATTTCCGATGCAAAAATGAATAAAAAACGAAACGGGTCAACTAACCCCATCCCAATCCTCCGGTGAAACGAGCGAGAAATTTACGCGTTTACAAAAATGTTTTCGTTATTACACCTACGCCGTTTTTAATGAACAAACAACCAACAACTCACCTCCGTTGACACAACCAATTCCACCTTGATGAATATTTATCGCGAAAGATCTCGCTTTCGCCGCTGCGAAACGGCCGCCGTAAAATTTAATAAAATTCCCCTGCACCGACGAGCCAGCGCACGCCGGGATAAAAACTAAGAGGAATGATCCTTATTTATCAGCGCCCTTAATGTCCTCGAGCACGAGAGCAATAAATAGACATTTTGTTCCTGCCGGAATCGATACACGGAGATAGGTTGAAATGTTTTACTGGTAGAACGGCTGCCTGGAGCGTCGTAAACGTTGGGATTCTTTGTTTCCGAGCTGAATCCGTAGATACAAATCCGCTGCTCGTTTCTACCTACGCTTTCCTAGCGGATCGTGACTGCTGAACAACCCGAGCAGTTTCCTTTCGAGCAAAAAGTGCGAGATGTAGTAGTTTCTTCGATCATTGACGGTATCGTCGAGGAACATTCGGGGTGTTTCGAACTTGTTTTTTGATGAAAACAGTTGTTTTTCTTTTGTATGTAACCGTACGAATGGGATCTATACCTTTTGAGACACAACTGGGAAACATTCATTTGAATAAATGAAAACTTAAAGAGAAATTATCCTCTTGATTGAAGCAAAGATCAAGAATTATCTCTTTTAATGATAATCAGTTATAAAATGAATTGACTTTTCTGAGTTGTGTGAAACTGAAAAACATCCATCCTTACACCTTGGGCTTTAGATGCAATACTGATATCCCAAAATCCATTTTTTGGGTTTGCTCTTTCCTGGACAGATGATAATCTCTTATATCCAAGGTTTATAGGAAAAAAATTAACGCATAGGTGATAGATTTAATGTAAGAACTATGCAAAAGAGTGTCTTCCATCACTCACTGTATATTAGACGAGTCGAGTGAATTTTCTGTACTGTTGTCGCATGTCGCAACTAGAATCATCATCATGGTGTCGGTTCAGGTGGAGGAAGAAACAGTTCTGATACATTTCAAGTTTATATATTATTGATCAAGTTCTTCGGTTTCCACGAGCCAATATTTCATTCAAATTGGAATTTTTGTCTTGAGAATGTTATTTAAAATATTCAACAATCATGATATCCCAACAAATATGCACTTCCCTGAAAGTTAATGAAAACGTCTTTTTTATCATCTTATCTTCAGTCTCAAGAAAAATATTCAGAAATGATAAACTTATATTGGACACTTGATCGGAGGTCCTAAAAGGAAAAGTACAAAACCCTATTAGTTTTTGAATTCACCCCAAAGTGCATGTGATCAAACTACTTCAAGTGTATGAATGGCCCATAAGTTGTTGAGAAAAGAGGAAGTATAGTTTGAAAGGCGCATAGTTGAGATGAAAATCCAAATTTACCATCTCCGATGATGGTGATTATTCAGTCATTTCAACAGGAAACGGGGATTCCTGCGTAGAAAGCACGTGACGTGAAAAACTGACTCCAACTAGAATTTTACAGACTGGTCAACTTCAAAAAAATTAATATGCCTCGATAGAAATCCTAATCTGATGTAGTCAAATGAGAAATCGTCTTAGTAGAATATTAAACCCAATCATCCTATAAGTTTTTCTTTGTTTCGGAGCTGAATCTGTAGATACAAATCCGCTGCTCGTTTCTACCTACGCTTTCGTAGCCGATCGTGACTGCTGAACAATTCGAGCTATTTCCTATCGAGCAAGAAGTGCAAGATGTAGTAGTTTCTTCGATCATTGACGGTAACGTCGAGGAACATTCGGGGTGTTTCGAACTTGTTTTTTGATTAAAACAGTTGTTTTTTTGTGTGTATCCGTATCAACTTACTACTATCGTTTTCAAATGGGATCTAGACTTTTCCGGAAACACAACTGGGAAAGATTTATTTGGATGAATGAAAACTTCAAGAAATATTATCCTCTTGATTGAAACAAAGATCAAAAATTATCTGTTTTAATGATAATCAGTTATAGAATCAATTGACTCTTCTAACTCTGTTGTGAGAAACTGAAAAACATCCACCCATACACTTTAGGCCTTAGATGCGATACTGATATCCCAAAATGCATTTTTTGTTTTGCTCTTTCCTGGACAGATGATAATCCCTTATACCCAAGGTTTATGGAAGGAAGTCTAACGTATAGGTAATTGAATGTAAGAGCTATGCAAAAGAGAGTCGTTTTCTATTACTCACTGTATATCAGACGTGTGGAGTGAATTTTCTTTACTGTTGTCGCCACTGGAATCATCATCATGGTGTCTGTTCAGGTGGAGGAAGAAACAGTTCTGATACAGTTTACGTTATTATATTATTGATCAAGTACTTCGGTTCCCAGGAGTCAATATTTCATCAAAAAGATGTTATTGGAATGTTTGTCTTCAAAATGTTCTTCAAAATATTCAACAATCATGACATCCCAACAAATATGCAATTCTCAAAAAGTTAAAGAAAACGTCTTGTTTATCATATTATTTTCAATCTCAAGAAACATGTTCAGAAATGATAAACTTATATTGCACACCAAAAGAAAAATCACGCTCCTTTGGTATAACACATACAACAGATTTACTTGATCGAAGGTCCTAAGGGGAAAGTACAAAACCCTATTAGTTTTTCAACTCACTCCAAAGTGCATATAACCAACCTAGTTCAAGTGTATAAATAGCCCATAAGTTGTTGGAAAGAGAGAAGAAGTTTTAAGAGAAGAATCCAAATTGACCATTTCCGATTATTGTAATTATTCAGTCATTTTTACAGGAAACAAGGGTTTTTGCGTGAAAAGCACGTGACGTGAAAAAATGACTCCACTACAAATTCACATACTAGTCAACTTCAGAAAAATGAAATCCTTATCCGTAGTCAATTGAGAAATCGTCTTAGTAGAATATTCAGTCCAATCATCCTGTAAGTTGTTCAAGCCTTTCACGAACAATTACATACTGTGCGAAAAAAGCAATCATTCATATAGCCAACCAATTATCAAGCTGACATTGACTCGCTAATTTATCACGCGTTCGCTACAAAATTACATTTCGCAGCCATAAGCCTGTTAGGAGTAAGTACATAATGGTTATATAATTGCAATTATGTAGTCTCTACAAATAGCTCGCTCAACAATAGATTGTTAATTATTGGCGGAACGTCAGATAATTTGCTACAAAGTTGGTGCTGCTCCGGGAGAATTCCATTTAAATCATGTGCCGGATAGGAAATCGACTCTAAGGAATCGACAGCGAATATTACAGGGTAATTGTAGTCGGTTGGTGGTTATGAAGATCCTGCATTTCAGTTGCTACACTGCCCTCATTGCCTTGGTGCTCTACAGCACCCATGAACGGCAGAATATGACCTTGAGGCCACCTATCCCAAAATCATCTTGTTATTAGTTTTGTGGGAGGTACGAATAATCAAGAATGAAACCTCCAATAGGGGGCTCACACCTATTTGTAATCTCGTCGTTCACTGAGGAGGGGAGTAACCAATTCGAAATCATTCATAAATCATCCATAATGAATTTTCTCGTGAACAAGTTATAATAAAATGATCTCACATATTATCAAATCAAATCGAAATGTACTTTATTGTCGAAGATGAAATCTCATTGTCAAAGTGTTACTAATCTAAGAAATAAGACATAAAAATTAAAAGATAAATGTTTTATACTACTTGACTATTTCGTAATTTCAACATTTTGGAGTTGAAAGCAGTCAGAAAGTAAAAACGTATACGATACATATCTAAATGAATAATAATAAATATTCTCATGCAACAAATAAGAATAGATAGAAGAATATGAAAGCTCGAACGCATTATAATATAAAACTGAATGCATGTAAAATCAGAGTAGGTACCTACATTTTCAAACTCACAGTTCGGAATCAAATGTGTGGAACGATTGAAAGTTGAAAAGGGTCACATAGTTCCAACAGTCCTAAAATAAAATTATTATCAGTTGTTCGTAGAGTTGAAATTTCTGTCTGAATCAAATTCCTCTGAAGAGTAATACGCCTTTGATATCAGAAGCATTTTTAGGGACTTTCTAAATTTACTGTAACATGTTATGCCTTTGATCTCAATTGGCAAATGGTTAAACTTTTTTTTCCATCATATATGAAGAAACTCTCAATTTTTGCTTATATTGAAATCTGTAGATTTATATTGAGCTTATTAATCGTATTTCGTGGAGGTGAACTGAAAATTTTCCTCATTTTTTGCATCAGACATACCATTTGCAAGATAAGTATGGAAGGCAAGGTCAAGATTATATGTCTTTTGAAAGGAGGACGACAGGAATCCCTGAATTCAGCTACACAAATATTTCTGACCCCCTCTTTCTTGCAGTGCAAACACCCTATCAAACATGTATTGGCAACACGTTTCCCCAAAACAGATACCGTATCGCAGATGGGAATCAATGAGAGCAAAGTACACATTTTTTGCCACAGTTGTGCCCAGTTCATTTGCTGCTACCCTGACTGCAAAACATCTTGATGTGATTTTTCAACACAGGCTATTTAAGGTACGCGTCCACAGGTACGCATCGTACGTATCGTACGGATCGTATGAAACGGATTTTAGAATTATTAGTATAGTAAGTTATACATATGCGTCCACTGACCGGCAGCGGACGGAGCGCACGTATCGGTCCGTCGGTAATGCCGATGAAATTGATCGAAGGGGCAACTTTTCCGAGTGGTGCGGATGACGTTATGCGGATTGCCGATAAGTGGACGCATGAGACATATGAAAATACTGGAAAAATTTTACGTCGTCGTTGAGCAAATCAGTGAACAGTGTATGATATTCTCCAAATTGTGATCTTTTTTTGAATATGTCATGTATCCACATTCTATGTCTTCTCTTATTTCCTCTCCTTTCTTTTTCATCTAATAACAAAGCAATAATGACAAGTTCTTCATCACTTTCCATGATCGAAAACATTAAACACTGTAATGTTTTCGATCGTCCACTAACAACGAAAATGCGAATGTTACTTAAAAGCCGACCATCGCATCGGCAATCCGATCGCTACGGTTACAGTGGACGCACTACCACAAATCGATCCGTTTTATACGATCCGTACGATACGTACGATGCATACCTATGGACGCTTACCTTTATATGACATTCAAAATCCAAATTTCTATCTATTTGTATTTGTGATGATGCTGGCTTTTGAGATATTGAATGATAAGAGGTTCGCATCACACTAGTCTTTTATTTTTAAATTAAATATATGTACTAGTGATTTGATATGAAGGTTTTCATCGTGATCAATGTTTTTTGAAATCTCATAAAACTTGAAACCAGGTGATTTCCCTACTGTTGAATTCAATCTACCGAAATTCTGGGAGGTACAATGTGAGGTAATTGAATATAACCTTCATAAATGAATATTTTACTACGGTGAACATTTTTGGTCAGCAAGTTGATCTTGATACCCATTAATTGTTTCTAGAAAACACGTCCAATCATTTTACGAGAAAACTACCATTGGAATAATGAAAACTAAACTGAACTATCCTTTCGTATGTTTGCCAGTCTGTGTCTTTTTTGAAGTAACTATTATTCTCCCCCCTTTGTTGTGAGCTTGGAGACCTGTCGAACTTCTCTTGCTAAGGAACAATAACCCCTCCACCAGCAATCGGTGGCTTCTGTTATAGTTGTGCGAAGAATGAAACTCTGTAGAACTCCCGCACATTATTTCTAGACCTCGCAAATCACGAATAAATACTGGGATATTAGCACTATTAGCACAAAACTAAACAAACATAATGTCTCATAAATTTAATTTAATTGCCAATTATATGATAAAACCGGCTATAAACTTTCAATCTAGAAATTATTATTCATTCGATTATTATTAAAACATTCATGTCTAATAACAAAACACCAGTTAATTTCGATATGGGTATAAGCATATCCGGCGCCGATCATCAGTGCAAGGGAAAAATATAATTTTTTTTATAGAGTTCATACAAGTTTATATTTCTGTCCGATATCATCTGATCGGTCGACAGGCTGATCTACCCCTTTTTGGGCCTAAATTGCGCCCAAAATTCTGAATTGATTTTAGGTAACGAGCAATTTGAATTCTCATTCAGCTTGTAATTATTTCAGATGCAAACGTTCAAAGAATGATCGAACTATTTTAACGTATGAATATGAACTATTATTCTCTTTTCCCGATAATCAAGACTAAAAGTTGAGGTTGGCAACCTAACAGATGGAATTGGGATGCTGACTCATTTTTTCATTATATGGAAAATATTTTCACTCGAGAAAAAGGGCAATAAGTTTCAAGATTCAGTCAGAAGTCTCTCATTCCAAATTAAAGAAAGAAATTACAAACTTGAAAAATTTCAAGTTGATGTTAATTGACATCTCATTTCCCTTGATTCACGCGGTGTTCTTTGAACATTACAATGCTTCCCTTTCGTGCGAGTCTGTAAAATAAATATATACATATATATATATATATATATATATATATATATATATATATATATATATATATATATGATAACCGAAGTTTTCCGCCATTACACTCGTGTGATGTTGTCACTTTTGTTGATTTTTTCCAAAGGGGGGGAAAGAGAGGATGATATTTTCACAATTTTTTTTCAACGAAAAAATAGGATTCAACATTTTTTCCTTCATACCTCGGTCAGTTTTGATGCTAGAAACTTCTATAAATAACAAAAATAGAGGATTTTTGAAGGACTTCAGAAAAGCTCCAATTAGTTTTTCCCGAAAAATGCTTTGGTTTTTGGTTATTGTACGTAGAAACTTTCCATTTTGTCATTTGAAAATACCAGTCAACTTTCAAAAAGCAATTATTCAGTTGGTAGTGGGTTTGCGTACATCACAAATGAACGATCACCTTTGTTTTTTCGAAAGCTATAATTTTGCTCTCTCAGGTTTTTCGATTAGATGCATTATTTTCCAGTTATTCGCGAAAAAGGATCTGAAAACGTGTTTTTTTTCCTGAAAACCGACAATTTCGCGAATAAGTCGAAAAGTATTGCTTTTCAGAAAAAACTTCATTAAACAAAAAGTGCTTAGAATTAGTCAATCTATTGATTTCCGCACTTATTTCCAATAAACATTTTTTTCACCCCCAAGAAGGGGTGGCATCCACCCCCAGGGAGAAAGCAACCCTCGGCACGGGGTAGATTTTGGAATAGAGAGTAAGTAGAACCTATATCCAAATTTTCATACGAATCGGTGCTGTATGGAATAAATACACAGTTTACACTTTTTTCACCGTCATAGACTGGAGTATTCAGCATTACATGTGAAATGAAATGTTGAAAATCAAAAGCCAAATTAAGGAAATTGTGAGATCCACTGGAAAACTGAATGATACAAATTGTTCAATATAAAGTTCTTTATTTTTGTACTCGATCACAATATTCTATTATCTACAAATAATATTTTTTTCTAGGAATATATGAACATACTGTTCTGTAAATACGCACAAATTCAAGTTTCAATTATCAGATTATCACTTCTTGTATATTTTTGATAGTCAAATATGATATATATATATATATATATATATATATATATATATATATATATATACATATATATATATATATATATATATATATATATATATATATATATATATATATATATATATGTGTAGAGTTGCAGAAGGAACTATTTTTGAATTATCGCAGCAATTTCTCGGGGTAGATTGAAAATCTGCCTTCTGCATTTGTATAGATTCCAATATTGATTCCTATTTTTTCAAACCAAACAAAAAACCCAAAAAAAACTAGAAGAAAGAATGCACCCACCACAAAATAATGACATTCAAACAGCTATTACAAGACATTTTTTTCATTTCAATAATGATGGAAGCACCGTCATCATATAAGTATTTGTCTGTAGAAATTCAAAGGGATTTGCTGATTTAATTTCCCAAAAGGAATAAAATTGATCAAAATAAATGAGTTTGGTACATATTTCTGGACTTGGTCCAAATTAATGAATGAAGTCCCACTGTTGATATTGATTAAAGAATCTTATGAAGCTATGTAATCACTGTCGATTGATTTCCACTCCTACTGCTCATCATATGAACAAAAAGTTCTCCTTTCTTTGGGTTAAGAATTCACAAATCTTTCTCTTTCTTCAATGGTATGAATAGTAATGCTTTTTTACAGATTAAGTTTGCTTCATTATAGATTTGGAGAAGAAAACGCTAAAAAACTCCTCAAAATTTTTTATATATCATACTTCTTTATGATCTTTGAATCGATTCGGATGATTTCTTCAAATAAATTCGATAAAAAATGACGTACTATACGCTTTCCACCACGTGTCCACACAAAACTCTCATAGTAGAAACGTTTCCTTGAACATCTATATAAAAGCATACTCTCCGAAGCAGTCGTGCTGTTTGTAGTCAATATCAATAAACAAAGGCCATAATCATTAATCGTAATGGTCGTAGGAATGGTTGGTGTCCATTGAAACGACTCTCGAGTTATGGTACAGGATGGCCATAAGAGTCGGCTTTGCGTATAATTTAGACGAATTCATCACTTGGGAAAATGAGTTTCAATGAGAGAGTCATTATCGATTTCATCGGCGTTTAGCTCAAGGGAATAAACCCGAGAACTGCGTATTGATTTGACTGGAGCTTGAAACGAATAGTTATATTAGCGAATGGTATTGGGGGTTTCTGTTCAGAATAACATATTTTCATAGAACATCAGCTCGGTGAAAATCCTGTGAATTTATTTCATCTACTTCAGATACGCAACTAATTTCGTACCTGCAGATTGAAATTACATATGTCTCAAAAACTCGCTCGATCTCAAATTACTCTTCATATCTGTTCGCCGAATGATAGAAATATCAAATCAAAATCATATAGTCGTTACCAAATCAATATTTCAAAATTTCTACCCCTCCAAAAAATCCTCGCCCCCTTTAATATTTTCTTATCAATTTTTCATGAACATTGGTTTGTTATGAATGGTTCAGATATACTTGTTATCTAATCTGAATGTTCTTATTACAAAAATATATATAAAATATAATCAATGGAGACTAGGTAATGGCGTATTTATTAAATTGAAGTCAATGAATGTGATAATTCATATTTTTTGCGTTGTGCACCGTGTGCTCTTTTCCAATCCCTTCTTGAAATCTCATATAATATGGAATCACAGCGTGATTCATTTTGTTTTTATTGATTCGTTTTAGCTCCGTTTCAGTATTGAAAAATTGGTCAAGTCGTAGGAAAAGCTTTTAGGATGCTTATTATTTTTCTTTTACTGGAACGATTTTGATGATCTTGAAACTTTCAATAACACAAAACTGATATCACTCGCCGTTGACACACGTTTCGATAAGTTAGGTTGAAAATCTTCAGTTGGAAATCGATTCTTATATTATACATACATCACATGATACTCACAATTTACCATTTTCTCATTCCATACCTTTCATTTTTTCTATAAATTCCTTTTAAGTTTTCAAGTTAGAAACAGAACAATAAATGTGAAAAAATCATTGAATATACTTACATTACTCTAGTGAAATGGTAAAGATTAGCACCAGAAAAGATATATAAAATTATGTGAAAATGTTGGACTGTCAAGATAAGATTTGAAGTATATGACAGAAACAATTTTATTAGGAAATGTCTTGGCTCTGTTCATTTTAAATATATAAGTGTAAATTTCACTGAGATTATTGGGATCACTTCTCTTACCCTCTTCTTTAATTTGTAATATGTTATTTTCTATCTCAAGTACTCTTACATTATCCAAACCCATTAAAATGGTCCAATTGATTGACATGTTGTGCCAATGCACAGGAATTTATATTTCTTTTACAATCACCTTTATGCGGAATTATCCTGCCTTTCAGGAGTTTAGACGTTTGACCAATGTATACCTTATCAAAGTAATTACAAGGAATTTTAAAAACAACATTATAATTTTGGGTGATTTCGAAAGGGATTTTTAATTTTGAAAAAAAAAGATGACTTACGGTCTTAACGTTTTTTTGTGCTACTTTGATATTGGTTTCCTTCAAGACATTGATCAATTTCGATGTTAGTTCTCTAATATACGACAAAGATCGGTATTTCACAATTGGGTTTGGAATTTCATGAGGAATATTCGATATTTCCGGAGGTGTATTAGTCATTTCATTGTACAGTAATTTGTTAATCAAATGTCGTGGATAAGAATTTTCCATAAGAATATCTCTCAGTTCTTTTAGACACTCTACTCTTTTGAAGGATGTGAAACTCTAATAACTTTTTGTTTCATGTTTTCAATCATGTTAAATTTCATTTTCGTGGGAGGATAAGAGTAATAATTGATGAATCTATTACAACAAATTGATTTCCTGTACCACCTGCTAATTATATTATTTTCTGTTGTTCTTATGAGTGTCACATCTAAAAGTGGAACACAATTGTTCCATTTCTAGGAACAGAGAGAATCAAGTCATCATCATGTTGATGGTGTTATGATAATTGATCTCTATAAAAAGTTTTTACTTTCACGCCGAAGGGTCTCATTTTACGGACTATTTCAATAAGCTGCATGAAAGTACAGAGATTTTGATTTCATTTTGTTGATGCATTTCAGAAGAATCGGAGTATTATGTATATCCATGTCAATAATGGACTTTCATCAACATAAAGAAAATATGAGTTTTCTCTCCTGTCTTATTACTAATTGTCTAGAGGAGAATCTATCAAATGTTATTTTTGAGGCATAAATTCATGTTTTTTTCCTTAAATTGCATTTCACATATACGTCAAATCATTTCGTGTCCTAGATAGAACACTTTCTTCGATTACGTTGGTATATTTTTCCGTAAGATATATCTTTCCCAAGCCATTTCCACTTTTCTTTTTGTCACTCAACATTAGAGTTGCAATCGACTGCTTTCGATAGAATTCTACCAGACTATTATTGAGACAATTTCATCAGCCCATGAATTGGGTTTCAATGAGAGAACCATTATCGATTTCATCGCTGTAAGTCTCGTCGCCACAGTTGCGAATTGACAGCCCGAATGTTGTCAGTACAGTTATCGTGAAAAATTATACAACCATCTGTCTCATAAACAACGGGTAATGGCGTCGTTTCTTAAGGCGATTCTAGTGAATGTTGCGCGGTGAGAGAAATTTACTGAATTCCATTTGAGGGTTCTCGCAGGAACGGGTAATTTGAGGTAAACTATGCGGTTTCGTTGGCGGTCGAATAAATGGAAACGTAGTGGGACATTCTTTGCAGTCAAAAATTTGTTGATGTGGATTTTTTCTTCGAAAATGTATTTTTATCTCGAAAAGACCGGTTTCGGCGTTTGCGTCCCATGCAAAGGTGAAACCAATGGTTGCTCAGATATTTTCCTCGAAAATAACTCTTGAAGATATGAATCAATTCGGAAACTACTAATGTTTTCTTTACTAAAACTCATACAAGTAGAAGAAAACAGGTATAAACATGTATTTCAAAACAGATACACAACATATATATTGAAAACTCCTACAAATATTTTCTGACACAGATTGATGTGCGTCTAATAATCATAATTTTGTTGACGCCCAACGTGAGACAAATTGAAAAATTTATCGTTTATGATTGGGTGACATTGGTTTACTTACTAAGTGATCTTCTGGAATTCAACTGATATATTATCTGCAAATATAGTCATTTATTCACCTTAAAAAATACCTAGACAATTTAGACAGCGATTTAGACGAGATATTTATTTGCAATTTGCTAGTGATTCTAGTGATTACTAGACAATATCATCGTCATGGACAATAATTCTGAAAATAAACAATAATTGGTTTTCAATTATTGAAACATGAATGATGAAAAGTGTCATGGGTACATGAATTATTGTTGAAACTCGGAAATTGGAATGATTTTGTGGGAAATTTTTTCTGTGGTTATCGTATATCACCACAAAGGGACTTTGTGTGAACTCATTACTCACAAATGTACCGAATGGTTGCTTCAAATTAATTATTGGAATATGAAATGAAAGAACTTACAAGTTGGTTGAAATCATCATATAACAAATACCTTGACGATATATCTTTCCTCTCAATCAGGAATATGTATTATGAATTCAGGAGCATTTGAAACATTAATTTATATATTTCATATTTCATTAGTGATTGGCTTGGTTCATACGATTAAAAATATTATTTATTTAAAGATATTATCGCAGATTTTTGCGTTACTTCCAGCTTTCATTTCCTGAACCCGACATATATTCATGATTTTCCAAATGTTACGCTGAAAACATTTTTTGTGAATATTTTTTGATTTATGAGACATATGTACATCCGAATTCTCAATTTTCAGGGATGCCTAATATTGATAATAAATATGCTCATGAGTATCGAAATACTAATGGAAGTTATTTGCTTGAATGGTTCGGACTTCAATTACTATATTATTAAATCTATAGAAATCTGTTGCTGAGGTGAGAGGAAAAAACTCAATAAGAAATTCAAACCAAAGAAGGCAATTAAATATCAATAAATCAAAATTAAAATTTGATTGATCAATGAAAATAATGTGACAAATGTTTTGACAAAAATAATGAGATATAGAATATGAAATAGCAGAGTGGAATAATTTAAATAGAGAAATATGAACATAGTCATCACTCGAAGACATTGCGTGAGTATACTCAACTTGAAACTTGGGCGTATCACTTTATATTTCTTCATTCAATTTTTTTTTGACTTTGCTATTTCATATTCAGTATCTAATTTTGTTTATTGTTGATTGCCTTATTTGTTTTGTCTTTCTGAGTTTTTTTCTTCTCTTTTTTTTTTTGGAAACAGTGCTCTGATTCTATTCCACAAACCAAATAAAATCTGTCGAGTAGACCATAAGGACTCCTTGAAAGTCCTATGGGGTGAAGATTGCCGACTCGGCAATTTTTATTCGATTTGTGGAATAGAATTTGACTCCAGGTCTCAATAATTGATAGTTAATATTGTAGACAATGGAAGTCCAAACCAATACCACTCAAGTATTAATCAGTTTCATTCAACGGATTACTGAGAAAATAATGGAAATTGTTATCTGGAAGTCTGTATCACTCATGATAGATTTTGAGAAGTATAAACATATGTTGAGTTCAGTAATACTACTTTTCTGTGGGTTTCAAGGCCGTCGAAGAAAAGTAATAATACTGAAAACCTCGGTTGCGGAAGCCTTAACCATTTTGTCATATGCTGAGTTGTTTTGGTAATCAGTTGTTTGTGGTGGATGATTTTTTCTGTAGTTCTTTTGCTATTTCAACGAACCATAATGTGAGGATATAAAGAATCCAATCTGAATCTGAACAAGTCTACAAGGGCACACAGAAATGAACTGAGAACATTAAGCGGATATCAGCATTGAAGTCTTTAAATTTGCGACGATAAACTTTACATGAATTTTCTATTATTCTTCTTTGAGACTGCAAAATTCCTGAAGACATGAGAAGTAATGCTCAATATATCCACTGTAGGAGCCTGGACATCGTTTTGGTCTCCATTTGCTGCCTTGATGATAACTACCTACATGACTGAACAAGAGATAAGCAAATGCCATTATCCGGTGAATACGAGTCATAAACAACTCTGCATCAAGATAATTCATCGGTACCGACTGCATCAAATAGCACACAATGTGCACACAATCAAAATTCATACCTGCATGAATACAAATCACCGTCATCAAATTACTACGACCCGAACCCGGTATTAGCGATGCCAGTAATTCGGAATCTAGTCTGATTCCTAATTAAATATTTGAACTGGCGCTGCGGCGTTTGCAATTTCGCGTGCATCTAGCCCGGAATTGCATTTCTCATTACGATGCAAACCGCACGATACGAGTCTGCATGCAGCCGGTCGTTACGGGACCCAAAGCCGTCCCCCGCGGCCCCCCACGAGCCGCGCAAATGAAGATAACGCCACATTACGCTGAAAATGCGCCGCGCCGCTGTTATGCAGTTCCATCCGCAATCGAATGGCCGGCCTGAGACCCCGGCTATGGCCTAGGGGCGGGGTAGGTTGAGGTTTCATGGGCGGGTGGCAAGTTGTCGTTTTAGTCCGACCGCCAGGGGGGGTTTCATATACTTTGTCCCCGCAGTAACTTGGTGTATTTTATGTTTTTTTGGTCGCTGATTACGAAGTTTTTGGTTACCAGGCCCAAAACCTGTTGGTTAATTAATTATTAACAATTTTATTGCAAAAATAGCTATTTTTTTCACTTTTTCTACCACTTAACATCAAGATGGGCCAAATCTGGTCACACCAATCGATTCCATGGGAAAAATTACATAGAAAGCAGTATCTCTATTCCGAATTAATATAATAATGGAAATATCAAATGAACAAATTGTCCGAGTGCATGTATTCGCGCTGTATATTCCTACTGCGAGCGCCTACTCAGCATATCGTTAACATGATTTTTTCAATGTTATTTTATTTTGCTAGATAAGAATCACTACTGTACTAATTACGCCTATTCAAATGGATTCTGAGAAGGGTTTTGCGAACGACAGATACAAAAAGTAACACAAGAGAACCCTATTTGATGTACAACTACATAATTCGGTAGAGCACGATTTACAATTACAATTGTATACAAGTTCATCTATGGATGGGTATAATGTTGCCATTTTCTTTCGAAGTGAATAATCATCTAAAACATAACCAAATTGCAAGGGATTCAGTTTTATTCAACTCCTTAACAGTTAACCCCACGAAAAAATATGTTCAAATCAAATCTA
>JAVJAQ010000618.1:0-32271 GCA_032362365.1 Zygogramma bicolorata
ATTGTTTCGTCTTTTATCGAAATTCAACGGGGTAGAAAGTTATTTTGGGGGTGAATCAATCAATGCACAGCCTGATCAAAGAGACCTGAAACTTGGAGGATGTGTTTTTTGTATGACGTAGGCATCCGATAAGAAAGATAGATAGATAGATCTTTATTGTCTAAAATCTAATACATTTTGTCGACAAAGGGTTTCATAAAAAAAACACCAAACAATGAAAAAATGTACAAATATGTCATCAACAAAAAAAAACAATTTTAAAATTACTTTATACAAATCGTATACCGAAAGACTAGAACTTGCACACAAAATACTCCTCCAAACTGTAGAAACACTTTCCCATAATGAGGTTCTTCACTGATTTTCTAAATTGTTTGAGTTCATTAATTGCTGTTATATCTTTTGGTAGATGATTATATATTTGTCTACTTCTATAGATTTGAGACTGTCTGGTCAAAGATGATGTGGGCAATGGAAGGGCAAGTTTTTTATCGCTACGCGTGGACCTTTCTGTATGGTTTTCAAACTTTTCTTTATGTTTGTGAAGTAAGCAGACAGTCTCTAATATGAATATTTCAAATATTGTTAATATTTTGTTCTTGCAGAAAAGTGGTCTACACGAGTCACGCATCTTCAATTTGAATATTATTCTCAAAGTTCTTTTTTGTATAACAAATATACTCTGCAAGGTTTTTCCTATGGTGAAAAACCGCGTTAAACTTTGTATGGGACGTGATTCCTAGGTCCAATCTACTTCAAATTTTGCATACATTCTTCAACAGAATTGATGGAAGACTTGTTTATATTTTATTGAAATTCATCGTCAAATTGGGTGAAAAAAGATATTTCTAATATTTTCAACTTCTATCAAACACTCTTTCGTGTGCGCCCAGGAAGGCAGAGCTGAGATGAACCTGATACAACTCAGTACTGAGAATTACACAATACAATTGCACCCAGCACTTCCCGAATATATTTTGGTGTGTACTTCTCGGAATACTCTCCAGTGATATGATTTCATCGATATGTCCCTCAGAGAGGTAGAAACTTTCTGAATATAAAAATTCCACATATTCGTTACTTCTTTGTCAGCCCCATGCTGTTGGTCAGCCCACACTACGAATCCATTTATGAAGGGCGTCTTGGTTAGCCCACCAATACTGCCGCATCGAAGGGCTGACCAGGAACATGTCCATTTCAGAGTCTCAGTGGATTTCATCGTGAGGGTATCAAGTGTTTTTGAAATCCTGCCAAATAGTCTTTCAGAGGTATTCAATGTGTTAGTTAAGCAAAAAAAATGTATGAGAAAAGAACAAGATGAGGTAAGTATTGACTATTTATTTGTCATATAGTTTCAATATTCCTACGGATTCACTAATTGCTTGAACACGCGTTATTTGTTTCTTTGAGAACCGATCTAAGCAATGGTCCTAATGCTATTTAGTTTGGCTTGCCAATATATTGCTATAGTTTGGGAGTACTCACCTTCCTCATTTATGGGTATATGATAATTACAAATAAATATCATAAAATCAATTTTTCAAGTGTGGTATATCGATTTGATGTAATGAATGGGTGTGTGTTTCTATAAAGGTATCAAGTATTAGACCGAATACTTCACGGAAGCTCATCGAATTTTTTCATTTCAAATAGAATTATAGTTTTCACAATCCACTACCGATGTAGTATGTATAATCTGAAAAAAATATTTTTTCCTCTGAAGAAAAAATCTGATCCCGGAAAGCCTAAATATACCAATTTGAGAAATAAACGAATGGTGAATACTTGCCAAACTTCAAGTTGACTGAAAGTGGTCCACATTTGACTTGCAAGATTTTACATAAACACTCACAGATTACATAATGAAATACATTAAACTTACAGGAGACACTGATACCAGCGAGTTTCAGTTAACTCGTTTATTTTTTACTCATTTCATGTCATGGTGAAGTTGACTCTCAGCACATCAAGAGACAGGAACCATTATATTGCTGTATTTTTATAATGGACTTCTACCAAGTACAACAGATTGTATTTCTGGCTTTGTACTCGATGAGATTGGAACCTTTGGTGTTGAAGGTGAATCTTTTTTCACAGATCAATTACCCTAATACCAAAATGACGCGCGTTTGCGTTTCGCGAACAAGATTAGCATCTTCACTATCAATTTTCTTCAATTAAAGATACTAACCTTGTTAGCGAAACGCGCGTCGAGTGTAAATTATATAAGTTTGGTGTTGGGGTAATTGATCTCTGAAAAAAGTTTGTACCATCATATATTTATTGTAACGCAGATTTTCGACAAACAAGTTTATATTAACAATCTTTCTTGTCGTTAAATGCGTAATTGAATTATAAGTTTAATTTCCTCGTGTAAAGTCAATTCGGAGACATACTGTAGATATTCGCTGTAAGGATAACATTTGAGGTATGTTGAAATCCGATATACAGGTGCTTCAAATATAACTTATAGAAAGGTATTGTTGAATTTATGATTTTAAATCATATATCATGCCGTTTTGAATTAATTAAAGGCAAATTGTGGAAAGGCATGTATTAGAGTATTAGTATCGACGTTAATGTTTCCTTACTAAACTATGAAACAAAAGCGAAGTCTTAAGCTTAAAATTCAGTTCAAAAACGTAAAATTGCTCGGTAAGGTACGGGAACCCTTCTTGAACATGATGGGGTTGCTTGGCAACAGGTAGTGTCCGTCGCGTTCTCATTCGGCGCTCGAGTCATAAAATTATTTAACACAGAAGCAATAGGCGAGTCTCACCAGACAACGCTTTACTACAGTTAATATAGGAACATTGACGCAACAGGTATAACTGGCATCTGTACGCTCTTCAGCGTGATGGTACTTATTTGAACCGTTGGAAATTGGAAGATTTACATGAATCACTGTGGGAGCGCCCTCGTAGAATTCGCGTATATTGTGCCTCTTGCTCATCTATGTC
Source organism: Zygogramma bicolorata (assembly GCA_032362365.1). Classification (NCBI taxonomy): domain Eukaryota; kingdom Metazoa; phylum Arthropoda; class Insecta; order Coleoptera; family Chrysomelidae; genus Zygogramma; species Zygogramma bicolorata. Next base: position 2,961 of record JAVJAQ010000618.1, read on the forward strand.
ACGGAGGAGTTGGCATCTCCCAGGCATTCGACATATTCTTCAATACATTTAAAAGGAAGACAACGGCCAAAATGGTTCAATTATGTTCCTGTCTTGCGAGTGAATACAAGATGAAGTCCAGCCACGCGAGAGAATTTTGAAGATGGCTATAGAAAAATTGGTTGGAGATAGAAAATTATATTGAAACCCCACTGAATTTGCTTATATTTTGTGCACAATAAGAAATTGATGAGAATATGAGAAAACAGTCAAATCACATTTTTCAATAGAACAGCTGGAACATTTACCGAGAGAGGTTTTTCCTGAGACTTAAAAACTACAAAAATTCAAAGTTAATGAATTCGTACCTCCTGACCCTTGATACACGCGGTGTTCTTTGAACATTATAAAGCTTCCATTCCGTGTGAATCTATATATATATATATATATATATATATATATATATATATATATATATATATATATATATATATATATATATATATATATATATATATATATATATATATATATATATATATATATAGATTCACACGGAATGGAAGCTTTATAATGTTCAAAGAACACCGCGTGTATCAAGGGTCAGGAGGTACGAATTCATTAACTTTGAATTTTTGTAGTTTTTAAGTCTCAGGAAAAACCTCTCTCGGTAAATGTTCCAGCTGTTCTATTGAAAAATGTGATTTGACTGTTTTCTCATATTCTCATCAATTTCTTATTGTGCACAAAATATAAGCAAATTCAGTGGGGTTTCAATATAATTTTCTATCTCCAACCAATTTTTCTATAGCCATCTTCAAAATTCTCTCGCGTGGCTGGACTTCATCTTGTATTCACTCGCAAGACAGGAACATAATTGAACCATTTTGGCCGTTGTCTTCCTTTTAAATGTATTGAAGAATATGTCGAATGCCTGGGAGATGCCAACTCCTCCGTGACATAGATGAGCAAGAGGCACAATATACGCGAATTCTACGAGGGCGCTCCCACAGTGATTCATGTAAATCTTCCAATTTCCAACGGTTCAAATAAGTACCATCACGCTGAAGAGCGTACAGATGCCAGTTATACCTGTTGCGTCAATGTTCCTATATTAACTGTAGTAAAGCGTTGTCTGGTGAGACTCGCCTATTGCTTCTGTGTTAAATAATTTTATGACTCGAGCGCCGAATGAGAACGCGACGGACACTACCTGTTGCCAAGCAACCCCATCATGTTCAAGAAGGGTTCCCGTACCTTACCGAGCAATTTTACGTTTTTGAACTGAATTTTAAGCTTAAGACTTCGCTTTTGTTTCATAGTTTAGTAAGGAAACATTAACGTCGATACTAATACTCTAATACATGCCTTTCCACAATTTGCCTTTAATTAATTCAAAACGGCATGATATATGATTTAAAATCATAAATTCAACAATACCTTTCTATAAGTTATATTTGAAGCACCTGTATATCGGATTTCAACATACCTCAAATGTTATCCTTACAGCGAATATCTACAGTATGTCTCCGAATTGACTTTACACGAGGAAATTAAACTTATAATTCAATTACGCATTTAACGACAAGAAAGATTGTTAATATAAACTTGTTTGTCGAAAATCTGCGTTACAATAAATATATGATGGTACAAACTTTTTTCAGAGATCAATTACCCCAACACCAAACTTATATAATTTACACTCGACGCGCGTTTCGCTAACAAGGTTAGTATCTTTAATTGAAGAAAATTGATAGTGAAGATGCTAATCTTGTTCGCGAAACGCAAACGCGCGTCATTTTGGTATTAGGGTAATTGATCTGTGAAAAAAGATTCACCTTCAACACCAAAGGTTCCAATCTCATCGAGTACAAAGCCAGAAATACAATCTGTTGTACTTGGTAGAAGTCCATTATAAAAATACAGCAATATAATGGTTCCTGTCTCTTGATGTGCTGAGAGTCAACTTCACCATGACATGAAATGAGTAAAAAATAAACGAGTTAACTGAAACTCGCTGGTATCAGTGTCTCCTGTAAGTTTAATGTATTTCATTATGTAATCTGTGAGTGTTTATGTAAAATCTTGCAAGTCAAATGTGGACCACTTTCAGTCAACTTGAAGTTTGGCAAGTATTCACCATTCGTTTATTTCTCAAATTGGTATATTTAGGCTTTCCGGGATCAGATTTTTTCTTCAGAGGAAAAAATATTTTTTTCAGATTATACATACTACATCGGTAGTGGATTGTGAAAACTATAATTCTATTTGAAATGAAAAAATTCGATGAGCTTCCGTGAAGTATTCGGTCTAATACTTGATACCTTTATAGAAACACACACCCATTCATTACATCAAATCGATATACCACACTTGAAAAATTGATTTTATGATATTTATTTGTAATTATCATATACCCATAAATGAGGAAGGTGAGTACTCCCAAACTATAGCAATATATTGGCAAGCCAAACTAAATAGCATTAGGACCATTGCTTAGATCGGTTCTCAAAGAAACAAATAACGCGTGTTCAAGCAATTAGTGAATCCGTAGGAATATTGAAACTATATGACAAATAAATAGTCAATACTTACCTCATCTTGTTCTTTTCTCATACATTTTTTTTGCTTAACTAACACATTGAATACCTCTGAAAGACTATTTGGCAGGATTTCAAAAACACTTGATACCCTCACGATGAAATCCACTGAGACTCTGAAATGGACATGTTCCTGGTCAGCCCTTCGATGCGGCAGTATTGGTGGGCTAACCAAGACGCCCTTCATAAATGGATTCGTAGTGTGGGCTGACCAACAGCATGGGGCTGACAAAGAAGTAACGAATATGTGGAATTTTTATATTCAGAAAGTTTCTACCTCTCTGAGGGACATATCGATGAAATCATATCACTGGAGAGTATTCCGAGAAGTACACACCAAAATATATTCGGGAAGTGCTGGGTGCAATTGTATTGTGTAATTCTCAGTACTGAGTTGTATCAGGTTCATCTCAGCTCTGCCTTCCTGGGCGCACACGAAAGAGTGTTTGATAGAAGTTGAAAATATTAGAAATATCTTTTTTCACCCAATTTGACGATGAATTTCAATAAAATATAAACAAGTCTTCCATCAATTCTGTTGAAGAATGTATGCAAAATTTGAAGTAGATTGGACCTAGGAATCACGTCCCATACAAAGTTTAACGCGGTTTTTCACCATAGGAAAAACCTTGCAGAGTATATTTGTTATACAAAAAAGAACTTTGAGAATAATATTCAAATTGAAGATGCGTGACTCGTGTAGACCACTTTTCTGCAAGAACAAAATATTAACAATATTTGAAATATTCATATTAGAGACTGTCTGCTTACTTCACAAACATAAAGAAAAGTTTGAAAACCATACAGAAAGGTCCACGCGTAGCGATAAAAAACTTGCCCTTCCATTGCCCACATCATCTTTGACCAGACAGTCTCAAATCTATAGAAGTAGACAAATATATAATCATCTACCAAAAGATATAACAGCAATTAATGAACTCAAACAATTTAGAAAATCAGTGAAGAACCTCATTATGGGAAAGTGTTTCTACAGTTTGGAGGAGTATTTTGTGTGCAAGTTCTAGTCTTTCGGTATACGATTTGTATTAAGTAATTTTAAAATTGTTTTTTTTTGTTGATGACATATTTGTACATTTTTTCATTGTTTGGTGTTTTTTTTATGAAACCCTTTGTCGACAAAATGTATTAGATTTTAGACAATAAAGATCTATCTATCTATCTTTCTTATCGGATGCCTACGTCATACAAAAAACACATCCTCCAAGTTTCAGGTCTCTTTGATCAGGCTGTGCATTGATTGATTCACCCCCAAAATAACTTTCTACCCCGTTGAATTTCGATAAAAGACGAAACAATGTAGAATTCGCGTATATTGTGCCTCTTGCTCATCTATGTCACGGAGGAGTTGGCATCTCCCAGGCATTCGACATATTCTTCAATACATTTAAAAGGAAGACAACGGCCAAAATGGTTCAATTATGTTCCTGTCTTGCGAGTGAATACAAGATGAAGTCCAGCCACGCGAGAGAATTTTGAAGATGGCTATAGAAAAATTGGTTGGAGATAGAAAATTATATTGAAACCCCACTGAATTTGCTTATATTTTGTGCACAATAAGAAATTGATGAGAATATGAGAAAACAGTCAAATCACATTTTTCAATAGAACAGCTGGAACATTTACCGAGAGAGGTTTTTCCTGAGACTTAAAAACTACAAAAATTCAAAGTTAATGAATTCGTACCTCCTGACCCTTGATACACGCGGTGTTCTTTGAACATTATAAAGCTTCCATTCCGTGTGAATCTATATATATATATATATATATATATATATATATATATATATAAAAGATATTTCTGGAATGTAAGAGGGTATAGCTTGCAAGCCAACGAAGATATTTTTAGAACAATTATGAAAACCGCATCACATTTTCTTTCTTGTATCACAAGTAACATTTTTCAATTACTCCATTGAAATATGAATTGACGATTATTTTTTAAGGAATTCAGGATCTAAATGTATCTGAGCTGGTTAGGTGTATAGGTAGGTATCTCAGATATATAAAAGTTACTTTAATTAGTACTTGTATGAGTTAATTTTGGTTGAAGAATGAAAAAATATGATAAACTGTGCCTATTTCACGGTTTCAAAGATTCTAAAAAATTTATTTCACTACGTTTTATTTACAATCCAACTGAGTTCAAGAAGACCTATTTTCCATTGAGAATTAAATGAGGATTTTTCTGGGGATACGCATCCATTCGAATGTAGGTACTTAAAAAATTATTTAGACGTATGGCATGTGATATGTGATAGTCCGTTAGAGAATAAAGAAAAATCGCATAGAAATACCTGTTGTATTATAACTGAAAATGTTGTGCGGCCAAATTTTGAATGTTACTCACATAATAACTCACGTTACATAAATATATCCGAAGAAAGGCTTCATTGAAAATAGATATTTTCATTAGATTCTTCCCAGCCATTTAAAAAAATTTCATCTTCAATAATTGAGTTTGGACAAAAAAAAATTTCATCTAAATATTCCTAGATACTAATCTTGAATATAATCGGACCATGCATCACAAAGTCCATGTGAAAACATCGGCCGCGAAAGCCTTAACCATTTTGTCATGCATTACAAAATCCATGTATCGTCTTTTCTCAAATCAAATTATGATTGTCGATCCCGAAAACTCATACATAGGTACATACCAATTTGAAAACTTTGAATCCTAATTCTCGAAATGTCAGTCAATTTGGAACTCAAAGAAGTGCCATATAATCTCTATGACACCAGAAAACCCAGCATACCACTTTTGAATCGAGTGGAGCACAAATCACGAAATCTATGTGTCATTTTGAAGCCGCAATATTTTTTAATGATGTCATGATGCATTGTAATCTATTTGAAAAACCCTGCTAGATTTCAAGGCGATTGGATGAGTGCAAGTGAGCCATCAATTATATATTATAAGGTATTACCCTGACAGAGAGATGAACAAATAAACGGAAATATGAAACTAGGTAGAACCTTGTGAAGAAGAGATTAGCGATTTCTTCAGCTTGACGTAATTCTCATGAGAATACCTACCTGTATTTCGAATCTCACTATCTTGTAGCGTTATCGAACCAACCGAAACCATCTGGCCACCTTGTTTGATGGAGACTTGAAAAAAATGCAATATACGGAAGTCAACTGGTACTTGGGAATGATAATATTATACGGATGTCAACCTAACCGCTAGAAATATCGGAAACCAACGTGTACGAACCAAAATTTGTCGAATATAGGTACACCAAATATACACTAGGATGTATAGGCCTGGATGGAAGCACCCTTATAAAATCTTTATTCGTCATTTTCAAGGCCAACTAACCTTATTTTTCGACACTAAAAATGTAAAAAAGAAAAATAATTATTTTTTTTACAAAAAATCTGACTACACCACTGGATTCGTGACATTTTCAAATGGTTTATGTCGAAGTAACGTAGAAATGCATACAATAAAAAAGTTATGTGAATACATTTTGAAAAATATGCTGTTTAATGAGCCCACCACTTCAATTTCAGAAGCTCCATCTAAGTTCTGACTACATCACTGCTCCCATTTCACGTTATTTTTGTTCATCTGGCACCCTCCAAAAACGAGTTATTGTAATTATATGCCACCCATGCGTATATCCAACATGTGTGTTCACCCCAAATTGTTTTACTTTATGATTATTTATTTGACGAAATATGCTGTGCGCAATATTGGCTCTAAATGTGTTAATGGAATGAGCAAGTAGGCTGTGACTAGTTTATTACCTATTTGATGAGGAATTGTCATTTCGTGATTAACCTTTATCAAACAAAGTTTGTAATTCAAAATTAAATCACATTATACCCCAATTATCAATTAAAAAAAAATTATACATATTTCTGGAGATAATTATTACCGAAGTGAAAGAATATTCAAAGAAAGACACTCAAATCGTCCAGCCATAAATAACAGCACAGTACATAAAATTAACCATGTGTTCAATCGGACTGGAACAGTATCCACACGTAATTTTGAATTCAGACTAGGCGTATATTAGATTAGGTATGTGAGAAATAATCTAAATAATAGTATGAGGGTGGCCAGCTTAGATTTAAACTTACCTAGGAAGAATATCAGACAATCTCTGCGAAAAACAAATTGAAGGCATTTAAACCAAAATTTGTGTACCCTCTAGAACAAAGTGATCAAGAAAAACGTTTGGAATTTTGCTTATGGGGCCCAGGGCGAATAACTTGACCACAGGCATTTTTTAAAGAATATTTTACTCAGGGATGCTGCAGTCAGTTTCACAACAAATATAGTGGTTTCATCACAAAATTTTCGATATAGGGTCACTGCAAATCCTAACTGGTGATCAACTGTAAAAGGCAGTCTTCAGAAAAAGTAAATGTTTGGTGTGGAATAGGTACTGAATGAGAATAATTAGACCATTCATTTTTGACAGCAACATCAATGCCGAAAATTTACAATTTTTAAGGAATTAATTGTCGTACGCAGTAGATGAACTTCCACTTGCAGAAACAAGAAATGTATTGTTAAGTGACTGGAATATTAAGTGATAACTAATTTATTCAAGCAACCCACTATAATTAACACACGCTTGGTGTTTTGCATTCCTGGTCACTGTTCCATATCTGTGACTCAGATACGGGTATTACGTAAGGTAGATCTCCTAACATTATATTTTCAGTAAGATGGCTGTTCTGTTCATAAGACGGTAATTGTGAAGAATTGGCTGAATCAAAACTACCCTAATGGTTGTATAGGACGGGGAAGTGGATTAATTGGATGGCCACCTAGATAGCCTGACCTTATACTTTACTGGATTTTATCCTATTAGGCATTCCAGGATACTTGTCAAAAATGTCAAATGAATCGAAATGAACCAATACGGCGCCATCTGCCCCCCAGAAACTATCGTTTGTTTTCTTTTTTATAAGTGTATGATTGGTTAAAACTGGTATTTGCTCCCCAGACAAAACCTGATCTGGAATGCCTAATAGGGCTATGTCACAAAAAATGTCTACAAATCATGAACAAAGGCATCGAGCGGAACTATGCACGAGAATTCAGCAAGGGTTCAATTACTCCGCAACAATTACGGAATATCTTAAAAAATATTCGCAGGCGATATGATAAATGAGCATTGTCTTGAATGGAGGTTTGGTGGAGGCTACAACAATTTGAATTGCTTGTGAATAAGAGATTGTTTTTTACTTGTTTGTAGCAATTCGAAATAAATGCAGGTGTTTTTTGATGATTGAAATGAAATTATTGACGTTGAAATTTGTTTCACAATCGACTCATTTCATACATTTTTCATGAATAGAAAATCTTAAATATATATATATATATATATATATATATATATATATATATATATATATATATATATATATATATATATATATATATAGGGTGTCCCATAATTTTCTGAACAAGCGATATCTCCGTTACTGGAAGAGCTAAAAAAGTAATTATAAAGAATCATTTTTTCGAACATCGAGTTGCCTTCCATATAACGCACTTAAACTGATCAGTTCATGTTGAAATTCACCCCCATTTTTTGAGTGTCTTGTATGGAAGACAATTCGATGTCCGATATAATGATTTTTCGATTTCTTTTCTAACCCTCCCATAATAACAGAGATATCGCTTGTTCAGAAAATTCTGAGACACCCTGTATATATTTGTAGAAATAAGGGAGGTGGCAAAAACAAATAAATATACTGTTGCAGGAGAAGTCTCGGATTGCCATTGAGAATAATCATTTCGCTGCCATAGGCAGGAAAAATAATACTTGGCTTAATGATATGTGCCAGCAAAATTATTATTTGATGTTAATCGGAGTAAAATGAATTTTATTTGGATTTGAAAACAAAAAATGACCCTTATATATATTATACAATGAAATGACAGAGAACACTGATGTTTTCGTTCAAAACCTATACAGACCTGAGCCCATGATAAGTAACTTTGAATAGATATTTTGGGTTATCAAAATTACTCCAGTCATTTGGATTGCCAGTTTTGTTTGTACTTGAATATGGTAAATATATTAGTGAATTTCAGCGAATTTACCTTGAAATACTATAGGAAGTGCTAACTATATAGATTGCGACTATGTCACTGACAGTTTTGTACCCATTCAAATTATAATTTTCACAACTTTCAGTGAACTTTCCTTCAAAACTTATGAATTTTCCATTTGATAGCAAAAAACTTAATTTCAATTTTTCTGTGTTAGTCTTCATACTTTTCACGTAATCAGTAAAGACAACTGGAAATGATCTTCACCAGGCAAATAATTATTTGAAAAGGATTATGGACTGAAAACATTCAATTCATTTATTCAAAAAATAAACATACTATGTCGAATGTATTTTCAAAACAAAAATGTCCAACATCAAAAGTTTTTGAAACCTACTGTACAATTAAAAGTCATGATTATATTTGAATAACGCTTAACATCAAGAAATTAAAATATAGTGGAATTCAGTTGTATTTCTTGTGTTTTCCATCTCTTCCTCCATGATTTCCGAAATTGCCTTTACGTTTCCTGTTCCTGCTGCCCATTTTTTGCTTCCTTCTCAGCTCCAAGATGGCATCTGAACTTTTCTGCAAATACTCCTCCTCCTCTTCTCCTTCAAGGACTTTCACTTTCAGTTTGAATTTATCCACGGTCAACTCTTTATCAGCCAATTTTTTGAGGAACTCTACGGCCCCATTTTCTTCTGGGAAACGGGCATACCCCTCCAAGTCACCTTTATTAAAATCCATGAAAGCCACTTCAACATCACCAACTTCTTTCATCTTATCTTTCAGTTCTTCCCGAGTCAGATTGTTCCCCTCCTCAAGACCTGTGAAATGTATAACTGAACCTTTGGGGAAATCTAGTTTTTTTTCTGGTTTCTCTTCCACCTTTTCCTTTTTCTCCTTTTTGGCCTTCTTACGTTCCTCTATTTCTTTCTTCTTGTCGTCATAATAAACTTGCTGGAATTTTCTAATCAGTTCGACATCTTTGTATTTGATGCTTTCTGTTTCCACAAATTTTTTGCAGATATCAACATCTTTGAAAATAATGAAACAGGATCCTTTGAACTTGTGGTCTTTCAAGGTTCTGCGATTGCATGATTCGATAGGACCGTATGGCTCCAAAAACTTGATAATATCATCTAGTTCTTCATCTAAAGGAAACCCTTTGGCATAAGCTGTAACATAAGACAATATCAGATATCCATTTTCATAAATTTATTTATTATGTATAACAGTGAACTGCTTTCATCATTAATCCAGCTGAACATATCACATCTTGTTCATGGATCATGTTCTTTAACATGTTCTCATCTTTCGATCTATAACACATTTTCTAATCATTGATGGCGAATAAACAAATCATGGTTCAATGGCTGAGTCCAACAGCTTACAGTCCTAACACCGCTCCACAAAATTTGACAGTTTTCCATGGTGAAATGTAAAATTTTGTGCAGCAGCTTTAAGCACTGTAGGATATTAGACTCAGCCAATATTCAATGATGAACCAAGAGCGTTTCTGGAAACCCATAAATAAAATTAACATTGAACTTAGGAACTAGACGTGCCGGGCTTACACTAATCACTTCTAGGTTCGGAATACAATAATAACGTTAATTTTACTTTGGTTGCATGCTTTCAGAACTGATAACATCCATATCAAATACAACCAAAAACACGTTGACACTATAGATTCGTCAAATTCCTTACCGGTTCTTTCTACAATCTGTTTTCGCCTTTCTTCGTCAAACTCTGGAATGGGTTTATCTGGGTTTCGTCTTATTTTTTTGCGGTCCTCGCTCAACTCTACCAATTTGTTTTCAGACTTTTCTATAGCAGCAGCAATTACTTCTGCATCAGACGATAAGTTGGCAAGTCTTTTAAACGTTAACAATACCTCCAGGGTGACCCAACCATCATCTTCTGCTATTTTTTCTTTCAAAAACTTGTCGCGTGACAAATTGAAATCTCCAAAGTAATATTCAATTTGCTGGATGATTTTTTTTTCCTGTTCACTTGCCATTTCAGTAAGAGTTTTTAATCACCGGTTGAAATGACTGATATATGTATAATAATATACAAAATACACGTGCAATAACTTCAAACAAATATGCAAGCGGCAATATGACATTGACATATGACAACAGACAACTTATCTTTTATCTTTTCCCTTCTTTATAGCAGCGTTGCCAACTATCCGCTATCGAAATGTAAGAGGCTTCGTTCCAAGTTGCCAACATGAAATATTCGTGAGAATCAGGGCTATTTGTTATAGATAGCGACTAAAAGTTGTCGTTTTGTTCAAGGTCAGTTGCTAAGCGCGAAATTGGTATTCACTTTTCAAGTTAAGTTGCTACTATAATGACCAGTTGCTGTGAGTAGTGGTTCACAGGCAACTGCTTTAGATATCTTGTTAAGGAAAAACAGCTTACCACCGTATGGCAAGTTATTATCAGAGTTGCTACGACGGATAGCAACTGCGATAACCACTTTACTTAGTGAATAGCCCTGAATGTCCACTGTCAGTTAGGGAAATGAAATTTCGATTAAAGAACGTTAACTTTGATGGCTGGAGGTATTTGATTCTTTATATGCCATTCTTCGGATTACGTACGTTAATCTTCAACTTATCCGTGAGCGCCCGCAAGATAACGTAGACCCGTAAACAAGTTCTCGACATAAACGTAAACAAACTAAAACTACGCATGCGTAGCTGTCAATTTGTACGTTTACGTAAACGTTCAAGGCAGCACTACAACTCTCTACTGTCTCACATGATTTTTACATAATAAAGAGGTTTATGGCTTATGGCCAGTTGCACCGCTCTACTTCAGTTTGAATTCAGTTGAAAGTTGAAGCGGTGCAATCGGGCGTAAGTCGACTTTTTGTTATTACCGTTCGAGAACCATCAGAAGCATGAGCAATAATGAAAACGTGTTCGAGCTATGATCGGACTGGTTGAATCGGTTTACAAATCAAAATCAATATTGGTTATTCGACTTCTCGGATTATTTAACTATCAGACTAGTACTTGCCCAAGAATAGGTATCGATTCCAAACTCTTTTTTACAAATACGGAAATACGTTATAAATGCGTAATTTGCTTGTTGCCATTGGTGTAACACACTGTTGTTTAGATTCGAGGGCTGACTATGAAATTCGTTTGTTCGGATTTCAGAGCCACTTGCAAGAAAGGATAATGTGAGGCCAGAGGCCAGATTCTATTTCACGAATTCGATTATCGAATTGTTTAGAATATGCATATATTATTAGTACAGCGTCTGATAGTCACAGTCTGAGCTACTCGACAATCGAGTTCGTGAAATAGAATCTTGCCTGTGATCTCGTGCTGAGGTCTCAGTCTGCCTAGTTATCAAGTGTTGTCACAGTTAAGCGCGAATCCCACTATACGTAACGTCACCGTCACGTCTCCGCACCGTCATCGAACCGACAATAGCACCTTATTCAGGTGGACGTGACTGATAGTGTGATTATGTTCATTGCTTGCAATGTAAGAATATTTACCGTGATGGTGACGATGCGGAGACGTGACGGTGACGTTACGTTACGTATAGTGGGACTCGCGCCTAAAAGTATTATTTGTTTCTTGACGCCGGTTTCTTCTGCGTGAGTGAACAGTTTACTCTTTTATATCGTTGAATATTTTAGTGTTGGTAACAAGTAACAACAGAATTCCGCACAGCAACACTGCTTACGTTATCTGGCAATGCTGTCCGAGTTTCGCCCTTTCTGTGGTGCTCTCTAGAACTGGTCGGTTGTTCATCTCCGTTCTAGAAAAAAATCTGAATAATCCTTCAAGATGAGAATATACAAGGACATTTTTACTGGTGAGGTTTTTCGAAAATACTTGAATTTTTCATTTGTCAGTTATATTTTTTATTTATATGTTAGGATTCTACTAGATAATGGGATCCAAAATTCCATCTGTCAACTAGACAAATCATAACAAGTAGACTATTTTTAATTTTTTTTTGTAGGTGATGAGATGTTCTCAGATACATACAAGATAAAATTGGTGGACGAAGTCCTCTATGAAGTTTACGGAAAATTAGTCCAACGTAAAGAAGGAGATATTCAATTAGATGGGGCTAACCCTTCTGCTGAAGAAGCTGACGAGGGCACCGATGTTGCAGTCGAGTCTGGAGTTGATATCGTTCTCAATCATAGATTGTGTGAATCATTCGCTTTTGGAGACAAGAAATCTTACACTTTGTATCTCAAAGACTACATGAAAAAGTAAGTACCTTCTGAACAATTTTAGATCTATTCGAGCATAATATGTGTATCCAGGACAAACTCAAAATCTGCTTTGATCTGAATTCAGCAAAGAGACAGATAGTTATTTATTAATTTTGAGGAATCATAGTTCCAACATGTCAGGGTGAGGTCAGTCTTCAGTGATTGTACATTATGGAAACTTGATAAAATTTCAGTACCTACTTGATAAACTTTGTAAAAAGCTCTCTGACGACTGAATTAATAATGAAGTTTTTTTTAATAGTGTTCGGCTTCTGGAAGTTATCAAGAATTTATTAATGTCTGTAAGGAATAATTTCTTGAGGTAGGTTATGATTCTCAAGGGGCTTTTATAAACAACTGATAATGTGATTATGTTACCTAATATTTTCAAAACTGGGTTGTCTCAATCTTTTATATGTATGCATGTACTAATACTGAATATCTCAATTAAATGTGGTAATCAGAGCAATTCATGCTATAAAAACAAAATTTCAGGTATCATCATTGGAATCAAATGAATTTTGTTTAGTGACAACTGAAATTTTCACATTTGCTAGAAAGTATGCATAACTGATTTTTCACAATCTGATGTGAGCTGCTGAGGGTGTATTCATTTTGCTCATTTGATTTCACTTCTCAGCATCATAATACCCGGTTATACTGTTCACCATCCCACTCTTGAAAAGGGATACAGAATTATTCACAGGCTATTGAAAACATTGTCACAAACCTGGTTATCTAAAAAGACATTAAGGGCCAATTTATGCATCTCTGTTTTAATCTTAGTCCTTATTTCGTTTGAAAACAAATTTGATTCTAGACGTTTATGTAGGAGCATTTGAAGACCTACTGTCTGTTTCAGTATATCCTTTAAAATCCTAAAAATGTTACTAGGCAGCATACGATCAATAACCACCTAATTCTTGGAAATAGAGTGTAGAATTAACTGTTATTCAAGGTTTTAAGACTAAAACAGAGGTGTAGAAACTGGCCCTAATATTATATATACTTGACACTGATAATCAAGCAGTATGATATTTGATCAAATGTTCTTGAATTCTGTGTTTGAGATGAGTTGATCTTTTTTTATTCGACTAATAAAACCTGATTTGATTGGTTACTTACAGATTAGTTGCCAAGTTGGAAGAAACTGCCCCTGATCAGGTAGATGTGTTCAAAACGAATATGAACAAAGTTATGAAGGACATCTTGGGTAGGTTTAAAGAGTTACAATTCTTTACTGGCGAATCCATGGAAATCGAAGGAATGGTAGGACTCATGGAATATAGAGAAATCAACGGCGAATCTGTTCCAGTCATGATGTTTTTCAAACATGGATTGGAAGAAGAGAAGTTTTAGTGATATTTTAAATTATTTCTTTGTTATTTAATTTATACTTCTTTCGCCTTTTAATTGAGATTCTTTTTTGCAACATTGCAAATGTAAATTTTACTGAATTGTAACAGTTTTTTATTCCGACTGCTGGTATTGAATGAGCGAATGTTTATATATATATCTATGAAATTAAAGTAATTTTCCTACGAACAATGCTTGGCTTCAATTCGACGAGTATGTTGGTTGGCTTGGCATAGACTCAAAATTGGATCAACAGTGGATCACTACATTTCAGAAAATTGAACCATTTTCTTCATGAGGCATCCTGTCAAGATTTTATTTTTCATATTTTGACTTTGTTAATCTGTACATCAATATTATTGTCTTCAATCACTCGACAAAATTGCAGAGTTTTTAGAAAAACTTAATTATACAGATTTTGTAAAAAAATTACATTATATAAAAACAAAATTGAAGTAAACGTCCATTGGTATTGGAATTCTGAGAGGAAAAGTTAACTTGCAGATGACGCTGTACTATGTTACAGATTCATGAGAAATATAGCTTGATATATCAATATTCGGTAATTGAATCAATGGAGAAACTGAAAGCATCATTGATCTAGTGGATAAGAAGTGGCGACAAGAATGTTTTTTCAAAATATTTCCTCAAAGGAGTTTTGTATATATTCCAAAACCTACGTTTTCTGGAATTTTGAGTTCTGGCCGCATCTACGACAGTCATCTTCTGCAGCGGTGTCTGTGAGTATTATGGCTGATCAGTCGTAGTAGACTCACAGAGAGGAGTTGAAATACGGCCACGCTGCTGGAGATGGATGCAGCAGAAAGCTCCGGAACTCAAAATTCAAGGACACGGCCCTTGAGCCCGAAAAACTTGCGATATAATCAGTACCGGCCGTGAAAGCCTACATTTTTTCATACGTTTTCTTGGTTATCTTTCATCTATATTCGCGACCACCATAAAACTAGTAGGCTTCAGGAAAAACAAGACAATTCGAATAATATTAAATGGCCTGCCATTTGAATTTTATTCGGGGGTTATATCCCGAGTGCACCAAGTTTAATCGGTTAAAATGTGTGCTGCACTTCCATGATTCTCGAAATTTTGCTTAGCAAATGACTTGAGTGTATGATAATTTGATAAAATCCCGAGACCGTAGGTCGAGGGATTTTATTTTAAATTATTATACACGAAAGCATTTGCTTGAAAGCAAAATTTTGAAAATCATGGAATTGCACGCATTTTGGTCGATTGAACTTGGTGAAGGAGGGATATATGTTTAGATTATTTCCAGAAAACATGTAAACTCAGGAAACATCAAAATCGAACACAGGAACAATATAGTACCTGAAAAGTGATCCAAACGCCCGGTTTATTTCGAACATTTTAATCGGTTAAAAGGTCTAGCTAGTGTATTTAATCGCTGTAAAAGCAGTCTAGCCTTCAACTGTTTCATCGTTTATTCGCATTGAGGGAAATAATCAAAATAAAATTCCAGATTCATAGCAATAAAATATAGGTTGAGAGTTCATCACGGCCTCAGTGGCATTTCAAGTTGATTAGAGTTTTTTTTCCAGAATAATTGATAGGTTGAAGAACTTAACTTCTCTAGCTATGATAAATTATAAATTCGTTATGATAAAGGACAAGTAAATAATATTTTGGCATCATAGTAACGGATGGGAAAAACTTTTTTCTTCAAACGTCAAATAATGATGACATTACTCATCTAACTTGATCCTGTCAAAGTTTAATGTCTCCGCCGGCAGCAGTTTTTTTCCCATTTCTTTACGGCGCGCGGCGGAGGGAAAAATGTCATGGCAACAATATGAAACATGTCACAAAGCAACAATACAAATGTCATTAACAACAATTAAACATCATTTTTATTTGTAGTAATATTAAAAGAACAATTAGTTAATGAAGCATTTTCAAAATTGAAACCGTGCAAAAATGTTCCCGACTCTTGATACGCATTGGTAATTGTTGATGATACTGATGGTCGAGCACAACTTTCAGCAATCATTCCCGATGTTGGCGAATCATGAGAGTTTAAAATTTTTTGAGCATTATCGTTCTTATTTCTTATTGAATCCTCTATATATCCTTCGGCAACCGTGCTTGATTTCCAGCCCCCATGTCGTTTGAGGCATTATTTCCGCCTCCATCAATTAAAAGTGTTGCTGAAGTTCGTCGTAAAGTGACCCGTGTATGCGCTTGCATCGTTTAAATTTAAATAACTATCTACTTTTTGGGCTACTGCGCTGATCGAATGTATTCCCATGACGCTTCGGTAACACTTTCCATTTTGGTACTTTATAAAAAATCGGTTTTCTGTGAAATTTTCAGGCCGCAGTGATGCATACTTTTTATACAGTTTAATGTAGTTTTGACCAATTATCGTAAAAGATCTAATTTGTCGTGTTTTACTGTCTGGGATTTTGATAATAATTACATTTTCTTTATCCTCAATGTCCACAGAATTCATTTTTACCAATTCGTCGCATCGACAGGCGTCGGTAACCCCAATTAACAAAACAATCTGAAATATTTTTTTAATTTAGAAGAGTATACTACATGCTTTGCAATATAATTTTTTTTACCTTTAATCCTAAATACAACTTATCTGGCGCTTCAAACAAAAATTTATCAAACTCGTCTTCAGTGAAAACTTTAGACTTCTTTGCAGTATATCCTTCGCTTGTCTTTAACGTAGCAGAAAGGCACGTAACTTTAAAAATTTGCTTATATCCACATTTTTCTAATAACTAACTCGGATTTTATTAAATAGTATCGTGACCACATTGTAGAAGATTTCCATTTATTTTCATTTTCCATTATATTAAAATATGCCAGTAAAACGTCTTTGGTAACTTGCCGTACTCTTGTATCGCACCACTCTTGGAAGTGCTTGTACACTAACCAATACTTTATTCCGGACTTGGAGGGCCCCAAACGTGCTACTGCATCATTAGCCGCGAACTCAATTTCGTTTAGGTTTTCCATTTTCGCACTAAATTTGCGGTTGCAACAACAATAAGCCGTCTTTAATAACATAAAATAACTGTCAAACAACTGTAACCAGGGAGACGCAAATCCCACCGACGACTTAATTATTTTAATTTAGCTACTTTGATAGTTGTCACAGTTAATTGAACTTTTGGATTAAAACATAATTGCACCTCTCATCGATTCTGTTAAAACTTTCAAATAGCTTGCATATCAAACAAATTATTATCATAGGTCCATAACTAGCCTTAGGGTGTAAGAACTTCATGTTAAAATCAGATTTTCAATTATGAACATACCAAAGTTTCAAAAACTGAAGATACAATGGTATCGACCTATTACTACTTGCACAACTGCAAAAATAACTTCAAGTTAAAAAGAACGCCTGCATTTTTTCAGAGTTTCTGCCAATTCTTATATTTGGCCCCAGTGTGCGCCATTGCGTCGCCTCATATTTGAATTTTGCACAAATGATTGAACGTTGCTTCTAGGAATACTTCGAAATGAATGTAACTCCAACAATAAACAGAGCCTTTATTTTCTTAAATACATTTTGAGGAAACACTTGATACGTCTTTTTAAAATTAGCAAAATAAAATAACTCTAATTTTCAATTATCTAGTATATCCATCTCAATATCCGTGAGCATATTTGCTCAATATATATATAGAACTGCTAGCTCAGTTTTGACTTTAACCGAGCCAGCAGTCCGTCATCACCAGCTAAAAACCACAAATAAATACACTAAAATAATTCCAAAACGGGACTGCGTAGAAGGCGTTTTCATTCATTCTTTGGTATAACTTTGGGGTTTCATCTCCTTCAGGAACACATATTCGCGGCTTACAGAGCAGCTAGCAGTAACAGAAATGGGCAGAAAGCATGATACAAGTTGTTTAGTTTCTTTCATACTACAGATGCGGTGAAATTAGGGCTTGAAATTCAAGTATTCGAGCTGGTCTTCTTATTTACGGAAATATACAAAAAAAGAGTTCGGTTCGTTGAATATGGCAAGTACAATCAAAAATGGCTCGGGAATCTCACCAATGATGTACCCTGCTGCTGCGTTGAACGTATTGTTCAAAGTCCATTTGTTTCTCATGTAAGCAGATGATATAAAAGTTTTCAAAACATGCACCATATTATGATCTAGATATTTTTATCTTTTCTAGTTGCAACGTCAGTTCATTGAATTTTAATCCACATGAGTTTCATATAATTACTTTCTCGATAATCAGTAGTTAATAAAATCAACGGAAAAGTTGAATAGGAGTATGTTGGCTTCACATTCCACAGAAAAGACAAAACATGCCACTTATAAATATTCAGATTCAAACAATTATTGAAAATCATTGTTAGCGTCAACATAAATTCTTGCATTACTAAAATGAATATCACAAATATTGATTATATAAAATAAGAAATTTATCACATAGAAGACAATTGTGTATTAAGTGTTAACGGGTATATTGGATCTCCGATAATAGTAGTAGTTTCGAAAAAAGAAATTATGTAGGGCAATTACCATTCTAGCCTGGAATTATTTGACTTTATATTGAACATCTTTCAAAGGGTCGTTTCAAAATACAATATATTCTTCATTCTGTAACCACTGTGTGAAAATTAATTATAAATTATCTTATCTTTTGAAATATCTATTTCAAAACTGTTATTTTACTCACATCTGGATTATCTATAGGGATTTTCTGAATAATATTTGCAATAGATTTCTTTTTACAATAACTTTCAAAAATGTCTGTTTGAAATCATTGTTGAACGTGCCCCTAGAAGATTAAAAAAAATATCAGTATTTTAAAATTCCACAACGTATGTTATACTCACAAATTTTGATGGGTTACATTGACAATGTGTAGAAAGTTTTCAGATACATAAACGAAAACATACACAAATCATTTTTATATTTTTGTATATCCCCCATAACACCTGAATTCCACGACGCAATTTGTTGCAGCGACTTAGTTTTACTTCTGTGGTAAATTTGTTGCCGCAAACTACAAATATGTGGTGGCACTATTGTGAAGAATGGTAAATTTGAACATTTCAATAATTTTCGAAATTGGGGGAATCAAAAAAAGAAATAGGGTAAATTTATTGCAATTACAAAAATGAATGAAATTGTTGGCGTTTATCTTGGTAACATTCAGTGCAATTTTTAATATTAGCGATCCAAAGTGACAGATAGATGACCTTTCTTGCAGCGACAAGTTGCCACGAGAAATTGCATCGAGGGATTCAGGTGTTGGAAAACCAGTTCGAACTGTTTGACGTAATGTTATGCACCATTACAGGAAACTCTTTCTTAACCTAAAAGTGTTTCTGAGAACATGAAAAATCGGCGGGAATTCTACTCACATTGTATCATGGAAGCATAACTAGATCACCACAGACTCTAAATTATATATTCATATTTTGCGTTATACATGAATGAAGTATTAAAAAAAAATCTAGTATTAATAATGTGAAGTTTCGATTTGTACTTTCATGAAAACGCCAGCTAGCGCAAGGGAGAAGAGGCACTAATACAGTTAAATATGATAAGATTGAGATTTGTTTAAAGCTATTATTACTACATAAGTTGCAACGCTGGGAATGATTGAAGTTGTTCAGAAAAAGAACCAACAGGTGTGAAGTTTGCCTTGTACATAAAAAAAAATACTTTACAAACAATTAGTTTTGAGCATTAGATTGATATTTTTTGACAAGGTGATCTGTTACGAAATCGCCTTGAAAGAAATTGCATTAATCTTTCAGCGGTTAGCATCAATAGATTTCGGTAAAAAATCAAAGATGTGGGATCGAGTTTTTCACAAATACAGTCGAGCAACTTTTATATCACATCGCATGAACAACATTAAAATACCAGTAGAGAACATTTAATAACGAATTTGTTGACAAAACCTCGCTCTTAACCATACTCAGTAATTCATTATAGAAGATAAGATGCTCAACAACAGAATAATAAAATTGAAAAAAGAATAATCAGAAACATCATATCTCTCTCGATTCTAGCTTTATGACTTAACAAAATTTTTAACTTCCAACTGAAAAGCAGCTCAGATTTCATCTTTTCAATATAGAATATTCCATTCAAGATGGAAATAAATTCAACACATTCATCAAAACAAAACGCACAACTACCAACAGTAATAATAATACAATCCAAAATAATGAATCTTTCTATCACTTTGAAAATGTTTTTATCACGAAATAATGGAAAAATTGAATGGATAACTCGAACTGAAATGTATCAGTTATGAGTTGAAATGAATACAGACTATCCATGCAGTGGATCAATGTTATAAGATTTTTGTCTTTGGAAACAATGAAGATATTATTATTAATGAAAATACATTTGATTCCAGTCTAAAATGAACTTCTGAAATAGACTCAAAGAAATGGACTCTTGAAATGAATAAGTGCAATTACTTCAAAATTTATTTTGAATGAATGATAAATTGGAATTTTTTATATTTAAATCATCTCTAGTATTGAGTGAATATTAATACATCGAAAATGTTACATAATTCAAGATTATTCTTTTAAAAAAAGCATAAAGAAATGTTACAACTGGAATGGAAATGATTGAACAATTTTCGAAAAAAAAAAACAGTTGATGATAGTTGTAGTTTTCAGCATATATTTGGAAAGTATAATTATTACTGGTATTCACGATACTCTTGTTATTGAAACCTTCTAATGTATATATCAATTGATCGTTTATTTTTCAACATGTAATGCAAATATCAAATGAATCGAAGATAATTCAACCAAAATTTCAATAATTTTCAAGATGGAGGTAAAGAATTTGGAATTTCTAAATTTAGAATAAGCACTGATGAAAAATGTACCTATTCAATATAATTGAATATAAAATGTGTTGGTATTTCTTGCAGAACAATATGAGGAATTTGTTCAAGAATGAGGAATTCATAAACTATTTTTTTCAAACCAAAACCGATCCAAAATACGAATTCTCTGCTAGCTTTGAACAGTTTGAACTGACCATCTCAGATGAGGAGTTCCTTTGGAGGACATTAGTTTTATATATGTGTTTTTGTCGTTAGCGTCAGTTCTTGTTTTGTCATGAGATATAGTTGAGGGCTTCGTGTAAACACCCGTGACACTTTATGTGAAAACCGGAACTCCTCATTTGATATGGTCAATTATAGTGCATGTTCACAGCCTTTGGATAATTTACAATTGAAAGGACAATTTTTCAGTTGAAAATTCGAAACGACTTTTGTGAAATGAACGAACGAAAATGATGACCGGATGAGCGCATTCGCCAGTCTTTTGTTCCGTAGGGTGTGCGAGAATCGAATAATACGTAATGTAATCTTTGGTGACAGCTACTGGGAGCGTTCCTTCGACCAGGGGGTGCCTAAAAGACGGGCGACAGGTTGAGGGTGAGAGTTTGTAACGTTTTGTTCCGTATGGCGGACCTGTTCGCCCTCGCCGACTTGATGATCTGCAGCACCATCGTTTTGCAATCGACGCAGACGACCGTCTGCGAACCCTTCAACTTGTCGGAGATGCGTGACGATGCTCTGCCCGTCGGCGTCGACGTCCGCGACCGGCATCGCGACGCCGAATCTGCGCTGCTGCTCGACACGCTGCCGTCCATGCTCGGGCCTGCTGCAGCTGCTGCTGTTGGGTAGTTGTATAGGATTAACACATATATTGTTATGAAAGGAAAAACATTCGAAAATTGTTCGAAAATATCAACATTTTCGAAAGAAAGATCAACAGACATGGAGACAGATTTTTGGAACGATATTTTACAGTCTGCCTTAGAAACGGGAAGTAATTGAAGGTAATACAAATCGTAATATGCAAAAAAATTAGTGCTGCATGATACTTCATGAAAAGCTCCAAATTTGCGTTCACTAATAATAATTTGGATGGAAGCCTTTTTGCAGGCTGCCTTGCATTTGCAACACATAAAAACATCGCCCGGAGTACAAAAAGCATGAACATATACTGTTTCAATGATACAGGGTGACTTACAACTTGTTCGAGTGTATTCCAGAAAAATGTTACAAAAACCAACTTTATACGGTTTGCCATTACATTATGAAGTAGTTTTATCGTGATTGACGAAAATTCATGAGTCGTACTCTTTGGAAATATACAGTGCAAACAATCGCAGATTCTGGGTTTGACATAAAAGTACCACATTACGATTCGATTTAGCTTCAAGTATTTCGTTTTTCTGAGCAAATCATGTCAAAGTGCCCATTCCAACATCCACCCTAGTGAAAGATTTTATTGCGTTTTCTGAAGTAAAAATACATAATAAATTGCCACCTACCCTGACTAATAGCGTAAATCAATCAAAATTCAGGTAGAAATTGAAGGTACTCCTAACAAAAAAAGAGAATTACTTGCTTGAGTTTTTTGAAGATCTCTAAACAATCTTCCTTTGAGGAGTGTCTTTTCTATTGCCTTTTTTAACTTTTATGTCACGGGATTTTTACTGAAAAATGTTTTTGATTACCAATGTCACTCTGTGAAATTATTTTAGCTGTATAAATCTTAGACTTGAGCCCAAATTTGTTTGTCTACAAGATTGTTCAATCTTTCAGATAATAAATGTATTTCTCTTTCTATTTTTCTCTGAAAAAATATGTGACTGCCGTCCGGTCTACGATATTTCGACGAGGTTTTCAAAAATGGGAATGACTGATTGGAAAAGTTCATTACTGTACTTATAAATATTCACCTAACAATTGACTCACTCAGAATTTCTTGATAGCTTTAATTTATGTGTTGGTAAATTATTTAGCAGAGTTTATCATGAAATTGAATGAAATACCAACTTTTGTATTATTTTTGGACGATTTGCAGAAATATAGTATGCATAACTCGTAGGCAAAGCCACTTTTCCGGATTCTATGTTCACAGTCATCCGGTAATGTAAAAGTTTTCTACTGGATGAAAATTATGCCATTCATGTTTTTTAGTTCACGATAACGCCAAGTATGGTACACTAAAGCAAAAAGGTGGGGTGAACTTGGTGTTGGCAATCATGGACGCCCGGGAATGTAAGTCTTTTCATACTAGATATACATATCTAGTATTTTTGTTTGAAGATGTATGAAACTCATTGAAAGTTTGTATGATAATTAAAGAACAATATATGTGAAAAATATATTTCTACTAGCACTGAGTGACTATCATTAAGTGATGTGATAACAAATAAAAAAAAGCTGATCAAATACCTTTTAGTACTTTCATTTATATTAGGGAACTTGATTATTTTTGTGGAAAGAGGAAAGTTTTGAGGATGTTCTCAAAGTTATTGCAAACAAGTACAAAACTTATTCAAAAGAAGTAACATGAAATATTCAACATATGCTCTGTCGATATTATTCATAAACATTCAAGTAATTCACAAAAAAGAAAGAAAGAATCTTTCTAAAACAGCTACTGTCTTGCCTATATGACGGGACATATAAGTCACTTTTTCTTGCTCAATTTGTATACCAATCTTTTGAAACTTGAATCAAACAGAAATCATTTGTAGGATATTTTTTCACAAATAGAGAATGGTTCGCAAAATATTTCATTTATCAGGATAACATTTCATTCTTGAACCCAGACAAGCCGGTTTCACTCAGAGAAAACTGCTGAGCTCTTTTTCTCTCAGCGAATAAACTTGTCCGATTTTGAGAAGGATTATCAACCCCATGAATGAATTTTTTTTTCGAACCACCCTCTGTTCGTGAAAAAATATTCTATAAATGGTATCTGTTTGATCAAAGTTTCAAGTGATTGATATACAAATTGAGCAAGAAAAGACTTCGCCATATAGGTGGTGCAATAGCTGTTTTAGATGACTTGAACCCCTATATTTTACTAATATCAAGGGTGTTCGCTAAATTTTTTATGTTACTTCTTTAAAGAAGTTTTGTATTGTTTCTGCATCAACTTGGTAAATATACTTCCTCAAAACTCTCATGTTTATTCCTCATTGACCATTCGCAAATGATAATCACACAACATTTATCCTTGAATCTTTCCAGGCATACAAAATTCAAAGTGCCTTTCCTCCTCGAGTAGGAGAATTGAGTTACTAGGAATGCTTTTATCAGATTTAGCTACGACTTCGTGCACAGCGCACACTTCTCCGTGAAACCGTTCAGGCATGTGCAAATTTTCACGATCGTACCCGGCGCTAGTTTTGTACAGGGCGCAATTCATCGTTTACCTTCCGGACTGGCGTCTTTTGACTCGGAGTCGGTGATCTTGTTGACGATCGCCCTGGCGATGGA
This sequence comes from Zygogramma bicolorata, assembly GCA_032362365.1. Lineage (NCBI taxonomy): Eukaryota > Metazoa > Arthropoda > Insecta > Coleoptera > Chrysomelidae > Zygogramma > Zygogramma bicolorata. The sequence continues at coordinate 27,503 of JAVJAQ010000618.1, forward strand.
GTCTTTGCCGTCGTCGTCGGGCGTGCACATGATGCTGGGGCTGAGCAAGACGACCGGCACGCTGGAGAAGTGCTCCATGGGGATGTTCATTCTGGAGCAGCATTTGGAGCAGACTGTGCGCTTGCAGAGGGTGCACCTCTGGCCCCACGGTCCGAAAATGCCGAAACGCGTCTTCAGGCAGAGGAAGCACACTTTGCGCGACTCCACGTCGTGCCTCACCTGGAAAATACCGCGTACAGGAGGTGTGTTACCATGAACTTCTGTAGGATCTTTTAGCTAGACGAGATGGTATCAAAACGTCTGACACTTCAGGCCTGTTCATAATGAATTCGAAAAATATTCTGTCTTGGTTGACTCATCCTCATTTTATCAATGATAAGACAGTATATTTTATGTGGAGCGTATGATCTACGAGTCGTCCGTCGATCTCCACACTTTATGATCATAACACATACTATTTGTGGTCTCTAACACTCTATTTCCATGATGCAACTTGTCGTTGCGAGAAATGCCATCAATCTGTCGGTTTGTATTGCCAATATTAAAAAGTAGCACTGAATGTTACCAAGATAAACGCCTACATTATCAAAACTGAAATATGATCTTATTCATGTCTACTAATTGTAATAGATTCAGAGTATTATTTGACTTTATTCTTTCAGTTTTTCAGTTTCGAAAAATAATTGGACTGGGGGCCGTCTAGAAAAATTAAATTAGATGGAAAGGGGGGTCTTGTGATAAATTATTTTGAAGTACAAAATAGCGGAACATTCAATAATTGCGTGCACACATCGACGTTTTTTTTTCATAATTTGAGGAAATGAGCTGTATTCAGTTCAGAGATGCTCGAAATGGTTGCCTCAAACGTCTTGAGATAAGAACAGCCTACCCGATATATCACGTCGAAGATTTTCAAACACAGCAACGTCGCTATTTACCAATAAAAATATTTATCATTCTCTGCCGTACATTCAATATTGAAGTAGGTTCAGTTTCGTACACCTGCTACAGCCCCATAAAAAGAGTCTAAAAGTGTCAAATCAGGCAAACAGGCTCTCCATTCCGTAATACCTCGATGGCCAATCCAACGACCATTGAAAGCATTATCCAAATAGTTTCTTACTTATATCCGATGCAGAAAAACTCAAAGCCGTCTCCACAATTTAATATCCCATCTCATGTCAGAAAGGTAAAACCATTGATCAGTACATGTTTCGAACCTCATCATCAGCTGAATTTACATTAACATTCTACAATAAAAGAGCAGTATATCTTGGTAACATTCAGTACTATTAATGTTGGCAGCAAGTGACAGAATAATGACACTTCTCGTAACAACTTTTCGCTGCAAGAAATTTCACCAACAAATTGCATTGTCGAATTCAGTTGTTAGGTTTGCAATAGAAATGCTTTGGTGCTTTTCTCAAAAATCTCGAAACTCTTGAGCTTATTTCTGAAGTGTTTCTGCACTTAGATCTCATACAATACTCAATTAAAGAGTTGTTTCAGCTTATTCCATGATCTGTATAGCAATTGAAACTGAAACACTCCTAGTAAACAAACATGCAAGGGAAACGTCACTCGACATCATTTAAAGTGCGCGCTAAATGGTCGCATTTGACCGCCTCAAATTTATTCAGTTTCACCTTGAAAAATAGTTTGAATATTTTCGAGCCAATTTATATTTTTTCCTACGTCCATAAGACGTAAAGGGTTGTTTTATGATATATAACAACAATCCCGTATATAGTCAATCGTGTCCAGACGACAATCGTGGACGCCCTCACCTTCCCTTCGACCGGCAGCGCCTCCAGCTCGGCCTTAGTTAGCACCGTCCTGATGTGCACGATCTCGGCCAGGGTGAGCGACAGCCTGTCGTCCAACGAAATGGTGTCCTGCCAAGAATGTGAGCACGTCAGCTCCTCCTGGATCTGCCTCGCCACCTCCGGCTCCAGCTGCATCGACTCGGCCTCTGAGCTGTTGCACGACTGCCTCGAACCCGGCCGAGACTGGGGCACCGAGTAACAGCCAGCGTTGTTCGCTTCCGCCACCTGCATACAAAAATGTTCACTTTGAGAATGATAACGAGATTTAGTCGCCATAATCACATAATAACAATCAAAATATTATGTGAATATAGTCGGGCACAAGGCAAAGTCGGTGCGTGATACTCTCTACGTCTGTACTTGGAAAACTTCTCTAATATTTTTAGGGAGTGATCTTGGGATTTTTCTTCCCCGAGTCAAGGAAAACGAGAATACAAAACTTCTATAAAAGAAGAAACATCATTACAGAATAGAATTACTCATCAATATAACATACACTGTATACATGGCAAGTCAAATATTATGAAATGCTTATATTAAAAAAAAAAAACAGTTATACAGTAAATGTCAAAAAATGTAATTTTTTTCAATTTAAAAATTAATCATTTTAATTTTAATAAATCAATTAATTTTTTCATATAAAAAAGTGTTGAATATACAATGCGTTTTTTTAACTTTTCTAAAAGTAGGTCGTTAATATATCATATATAAATAATTTAATAGTTAGTTGAGTTAGTTTAAGAGTTATATAGATAGAACTGAGCAAATTTCATTCATTTCTTCTTCTGGTAATAATTTCCTAGATGATGTCACATGACCGCTATATTGGATTGTCTTGTTTCAATGAAAATAGACAAACATGTTATATCATTGCAAGCAAAAGTTATGAAAAAAACAAGATTTCATTCAAAAACTCGATTCAAGTCTATTTCCTGTCTAACTGGAAGTACAAAAATCTACCTCGAGAGTATTTCTTCTGTCGTGCATTCGTGAATAGGTTTGAGTGGCAAGATCGTAGGCTTCCAGAGTACTTTCGCAGATTTGGGGGTACTCATTGGACCACAAGCCAGGCTCGGTAGTGGAATCGGGAGTGGCGTCTGGTTCGTCTTCGTCTTCATCCTCGAACTGAGAAAAATCGACTTTGATGAGCTTCCGCGGTGCAGGTTTCGGGGGAGTAGGTGCTTTCGGAGTCGCCTTCGGGTTTTCGATTTTGCTACGAGAACTGCATACAGACCAAATCAATAGGTAGTTTATAGTAGAATAGAATTTAATCATCACTAGAAATTTTTACAATTGAATTGTATAAGAAATAGAAATAAGATTTTTTTTGCTTTAATTTGGTTGACAACGTTTCTTGCTGAACGGGAATGGTTCGGACTTTCATTGTCTATATTATTAACTATATTGAAACCTGTTGCTATGAACGGAAGAATAAAAAATACATCACCCGTAGACGATTGCGGATACCAGCACTCGAAACGTCGTGAGTACTCTCAACTTGAAAATTGGATTCAACATTTATTCATATTCATTTATTTCTTCATTCATTGATTTCTTCTTATAATGTTTTACTTATATTTCATATTCAATATCTAGATTTTTTGTAACAACATTATTTTCTTTGATCAATCAAACCTGAATTTCATTACTGACCAAAATCTACTTGAACATTTTGTTTAGATTTGATTTCCTCATTTGATTTGTATTTTCTATCCTTTCGTTCTTAGCAACGGGTTTCAATGGAGTTAATAATATAGACAATGGAAGTCCGAACCATTCCCGTTCAGCAAAAAACATTGTCAACCATAAAATAGAAATCGATTTATTTCACCTGTTAAAAGTACAAACCCAATTTACAAAAGCAATCTGTACAGTAACAAGGCAGACGTCAATGTATAAAATGTAATAAAATAAATAAGGAACCCAAGCCCACACAATCATAAAAAAATTAATAAAGATCCAATTAGAACTCCTCAATGGTGTAGCAATTTCTTTCTATAAGGTATTTTTTTCAGTCTTGTTTTAAATATGGTGATATTGGTCACATTCTTTATAGAAATATCTAATTGAATTTTTTTCTTTGCCCTAGATTAAGATGACTCTTATGGAGAGAGGGTTGGGTACCAGCGGGCCTGTAGCTCTAGTGGGGTATGGACGGTCTGACTGATTCAACGTAAACTTCGATCTAAGGAGTAGGCAGATTGAGACCTTAGAAAGAACTCGTGACGAGACCTGGGGAGTAGGCAGATTGAGGCCCCGGCGTCAAGTCACAAACCCTTGCCCCCTGTGACAACACCTGAGGAGTAGGCAGATTGAGATCTCAGCGTGAAGTCACACTTACCTCTTGAAAATGGCTCCAAAATCGGAGCCGAAACGTCGAGAACAAAACTCCAGACGCGGTTCAACCCGAACTCAACAACAACACACAACTGACCGCGGAAACCTATCCGAACACACACACATATATATATATATATATATATATATATATATATATATATATATATATATATATATATATATATATATAATAACCCTATGTGAGTTCTTTTGTAGAATGAACATCCTTTCAGCAGGACTCATACCCCAGCATGAGATTCCGTACCGTAGGTGACAACCTATCGTTGTGTACACTACATGTACTTTTAAAATATTAAGTATTAAGTAATTCATTAGGTCATTGGCGTAGATTAAAAAAAGCTGTGGTCCAAGTATGAGACCCTGTGGAACACCTTGTTTAATTTCCGAGAATTTACTGGTTACGCCCTGAATCTAAAGCTTATCGGACTAGTCTAATAGGAAACAAAGGGCCAAATTTAGTATACATGTATGTAAAAATGATCTAAAATTCAACAATTTTACCATCAGATTGAAAACTAAGTTGCTAAAAATTCATCAACTGAATAAAATGTCTCATTTACAAGAAATATAAAGAAAACCACT
>JAVJAQ010000618.1:40300-58864 GCA_032362365.1 Zygogramma bicolorata
ATATAAAATGAATCTCGGAAACGGGTTTTCGGGGGCGATAAATCGATCGATCGTTTCGGAAGCTAGTCTGCCTCCGAAACGTCGCCAAGGGGAAGTATACGCATTTTTTTCAATAAATTTGTTGATTAACTCTCGAAATCATAGGAATACGATACGCAACTGACAAGTTTCTAAATTTTGCATCTTTTCAATATTGCAGTTAGATTTCAGGGCAAATATACCAATTTGCCCAAAAACAGATATTATCAAAACTCAAAGCTTTTTCATTTCTAGGGAAGAGAAAAAAAAAACAATAGGTACCTATTTGATAAATTTTTGAATTCCGACTATTGCTGCTTTTGGCATAATGCTCACTTTTTGTGAAGGATTTTTCATAAGTATTCAATGACAGAAATTAGCCGACCCGTGCAATTTTGCGATGTATATCTTGAATTTGAACCATATTTCCTGTATGAATTTAACAGCTGAAAACGTGACATATTCTGGTAATCGAACTTCGAAACTTGAGGATGATTATCCCCTTTACCCTCCGCTGTAGCCACCAATGTGCGCTAATTGTTTTATCGCTGTGCTGGCGATCGAGTTGTTTCTTCGATTATTATTATCCAATGTTGCTCATTCGTTCGGTTTTGCATAATGGTAATAATTTCAAGTTGTTATTGTTGTTATATTTATAGCCGACATAAATATCAGATGACGAATGCAAGTCGTTCAGTGGTTTCTAATTAAAGAATGAAATACGAAATCTATTGGTAGACGGCTTTCGGTAAACAACCAAATCACCTTCAACTTCATGGTGACATAAACTAGTTAGCATAAGATCGGTTACTCTCAAATATTTCAGAACAACTGGATTATATCCTGAAAGGGGTACAGATTACTCTCTTCTCCTGAATGACTTCAATTTTGTATCCCTGAATGCACGTCGAATGTTTCTGAGTGTCATATTTCTTTACAACATAGTCAAAGGCAAAGTTATATGTGAGGATTTATTGTCTCGAATCAATTTTTCAGTGCCTCAGTTTAATTCCAGATACCACAAAACTTTCTATCATGAAAACTGTAGAACGAATGTCTTGCGAAAATCACCAATTGTAGTAGTGTCAAAATTTCAACAAAATATATCAGAACTGTGACATATTCTTCTCTTCAAGGGAGCATATATATAGATGTATTGTGAATTTTCATATATAAGCTGATATCAATTAAAATTAACACTCATTATCTGCATAGATGAGTGAATCACAACTCTTGAACGTATAATCTTTTTTTTACTTTGTTCAATTCTATAATTGCAATATATCACATTAATATTTAACATTTCCTGTAATTTGGTTTTTTATCCGTTGGAAATAAATGGCTATCTATCTATAAAATTCATACGTACATCCTATATCCCTGTTTATTCATGGATATTTCTGAAAGGAAAAAATACATTGAATTATACATTGGATTCAAATGGATACATTTGCGTATAGTTAACAAGCGAATGAGTTCTTCTCGAGGTTCTTCTCGTATTTATAGCTCCTTTTTGGTCTTTTTTGTTCTCGAGATGACTCCAAGGTCTGGTGAAAATACCGAGCTTTGGTGATTCCAAGATTAAAAAGATACTGCGAAATAAGTTGATAAGCAATATTCAACCAAGATCCCTTGTCCATTTTCATATAACATACATATGGAACATAGATTCATAAAAAAAATACTGGAACGATCCCTGAAAGAGGTTCAGTAGGTGTCATGGCTTAAAAAAATAGGTGGGAAGACTTTACTCGGCGTCGAATCGCAATGGAACTGCCAATAAGTACTGCAGAGGAGCAAAGGAGTTGGTAAGTGCCAATAGGAACTAGCGGAATGTGAAAAATGTCTTCGTACGATATAGGAAACCAAGCTTATTGAGAAGCACTTTTTATATATGCTCGGGTTTTGCCAGCAAGTGATTCTACTTGGTTATTGAAACATCAAGTTTTTTAGTGTGACGTCAACAATCACACTGTTCTCCAGTTTTTTATAGCTTTTCGTGATGATGTGGAAACTCTGAAATAGACATTAACAATTCGGATGGCCAATTCACAGCAGTGTAAACCTATACTTCAACAGATTGACTCGTTCAAGTGAAAGAGCAACTTGAACAAACTCTTATCTAGTTATACCAAACTTCATAACGCCGTCAAACTGTGCAACTCTCCATACTGCAGATAAGCTTCAACATCCATCTAGCTGTTCGTTTACTCGCACGAGTTCGTGAATTAATTCCAGCGACTAACTTCACATTAGTTGGGGACGATAAGAAAATTCACGCTTGGAATGGTTCACAATGCTGAATTACCTATTGTCGTTTTTATGCCGTTTCCCAGCTGAGATCGTGCGAAAGTACCAGTACTTTTATTACTACTGCTGTCGCATTATCTGTCATCATTTCCATCCTTTAGCAACGGTGAATATTTTTTATTTCATACTGCATCGTAACAGCCATGTTCAAGTCAACGATTTTAGTCCGGTAAATGAGACTTTACGGTATCGAGTCCGGTAAAATTTTTACCGGATTCTAATGAAATGGGACAAGAATCAAACAATTTATCGTGAAAACAATACAAAATTAATAAACATGTAATTGAAGACAATCTAAACATTAAAAGTAACATGAATTGTGCAATCTGTATTCCCAGTTATTTCAACTTTCGGTAAACCATCGTGGAGAGTGGAACTCGAGCAAGCACTTGTACTAATAATTTCTTCAGATTTCTCTGTAAAGACTTGCACAAAACTTTCTCCTTCCTGGATCATTTTAGCCACTTTGTTCTTTCCTTCCAACGAATCCTCAATATACTTTTCTGCCACGGAGGAACTCTTCCATCCTCCATGTCTTTTGAGAACGGAAAATTCCGCTACCGCATTTTCTAGTAAAGTCGCCGATGTGCGGCGAAAACTATAGCCGGTGTACAACTCGGGATTTGCTAATCCTAGAAATTCCGCTATTTTCTTGGGAACTCCACCGACTGTGTGAATTCCAACGCGCTGGGAAATGCACTTGCCATTACGGTATCCTACGAACAATTTGTTGTGACCTAAACCTTTGGGCCGCAAGGCAACGTATCTTCGGAACAGTTCCAACACACTTATGCCGTCCATTTCATCAATGACCGTAAATACTCTGATTCGTTTTCGAGAAAGGGATTGTGATTACCAATTGTGTAGAAGTTTCCTGGATGTCATCCAAAGACATTTCATATATCTCTTCGCGGCGACAACCACCAGCGACGGCGATTAAACCAACAATCTAACAAGAACACAAAATTATCAGTAAATATTGACATGTACATATAAAATTATTACCTTTGCCAAAAGATATTGTTGATCTGGTGCCTCTTTCACAAATTCTACCAATTCTTTTCTGGTGAGTGGTGAGTAAGGTGGCTATATACATCTTAGTGGTGAGCTTGTTTAGGTTGATAGCCAACAGACTGATTTTCAAGGAACGCTCGAAGATTAGAGAATCTTGATATATTCACGTTTTCATTAAATTGTAGCATGGCTATACTTTGACCAGAGTGAAGAACTGGACATTTTCTTCGACTAGAAAATCACCAATAATGATTCCTTCAAAAGAATATTAAGTGCAACTTACCAGATCAAACAAATACGCCAGCATTATTTCCTCATTGATTTCACTGACTGCGTTTACCCTTTTCCAGTCGCAAAACTGTTTATATTCGCTATGGTACCTTTCTGATGATTTTGTGGGACTCAGAGAGCCGGCAGCTTCATTATATTTACGCAAAACATCTTCGGGAATGTTATTGTTTGTCGAAATTTTGTCTGTTGACATTTCGTTTCACAAAAGTCAACAAAACAAACACCAGAAACAGTAACCTTAGAAACTAGTGTTTCCATCATGGATGATCATATTTTCAATTTTTGTTTTATTAATGTAAGATTTAGTGTCTGCAGTATGAAATAAAACGGGTCTGCAGTATGAAATAAAACGCATTACGACATACGACCGGGAAACTTTTACTTTAAAAATGCGTTTCCCGGACTTATGACGTAAATTACTATTACAGTGACAGATGGATAAGGTAGAACTTCGGAGATTTAGGGATATCAGTCAGAGTAGATTGGTATATAAAGAATACACCAGCAAAAAAACTCTAGGAACTTGCCCAGCAAAGCAACTATTATATTATGGACTCTGGGACGGAGGATAGAATCTCTCTGAGTTCAGAGCTGGCAATATTCGAAGGCTCGACAGAAACAGTGGAGTTCACATTGACAAATGAATAAATTGTATATTCAGGCTCATTCAGGTGTATTTGGTTACCAATAATAATCAATATGAAAAACGATTATTGAGAATCAAAAGTCTACTTTTAACGCTCATAAACAATCAGTAAAAAAGAACGGTGTCCTTCGAATTATCGGTAGCCTTTCAGAAACTCAATCAAACTCTCCTCAAATATTTCGAATCTATTGTCGTTTATTCAGATCCTGGAGTTGGATCTGTATGTAGCTCACACTTTTCGTAGTCACATTGAGTTTACAATCAAAAGATTCGAATGTGTTGTGATTCAAAGCTGTTTGATTATATCAACTGCCCTAATGCCTTCACTTATAATGCAATTACTTGAAAATTCTATTTCAAAAAGTCGAATTTACAACAGAATTACATCAGAATCAACGTTCATGAAATTTGATTCAAGTTTTCTAACAAAATAGTTGAATCATCTTTTGAAGAATTCGTTCAGGTCAGTCTCAAACTACCAGAAGATTTTGGCTGGCACCTGTCAGAAAACAACTTCTCTTCTGGCTAATACCACGAAGGGCTTTGCATTATATAGACCGGTGCCAGTGCAGTTTTACCCACAGAAGAAAATCCTGCATTTGCTTTCGTCGATACAAATGATTGAACTGATTTTCAATTATTAGGACGTGCACACTTGCAGACCGGTTTCGGGCTAATACTTTTTGATCATGGAAAGCCATCAACTTTATGTTGATGATGGCACTGCCTTGTACTGACGATTGGCCAAATAGCCCGAAACTGGTCTGCAAGTGTGTCCGTCCCAATAATTGAAAATCAATTCCTTCATTTGTATCGCCAAAAGCAAATGCAGGATTTTCCTCTGTGGAGAAACCTGCACTGGCACAGGTCGGATATAATGCAAAGCCCTTCGTGGTATCACGTATGTTTTTAACAAATTAGTTGCCATCGGCAAAGGTCTGGAATTGCTATTGAAGCAATATCCCACTGTTGTTCGTTTAACACTCAATAATTAATCAATTTAGTTATTATAAACTTGAATCCCCTTGTTGAAAATTCAATTCACTTTCAAATATACACATCTTCATTGATACTTTACCTAATCCAGCCTTGGCAACGTTCGTACCATATACGGTATCACATTCACACACTCTTTTGTATTTCTTCTGGACGCCCACCATGTCTGGAATATGTAGCTTTCCAAAGGAGACGAGGAGAATATAATGCGTTGGATCATGTTTCAGCGGAAAATGTTCCGAAGCAGCATTTGCTATTTCCATAATATTCAAGAAATTTCCAAGACACATCGATGCCGTTGCAGTTTATTTTTGAAAGCCTCATTGCTCATTCGTCATTGCCACAGGGCATAATGAGCACACACGTGCAAACCCTTCGAAAGGGGTTAATCCAAGATAAGCTGTTTTTAGTGCCAGTTCGCGCTCAATCTATTTCGGTTCTCCACTACAAAGCAATCGAGCTGCGTACAACCGTCTCCACTTTCGTTTATTTTTCTTGGGTTTCAGCTTTCAGCGTTTCTGCAGTGCACACACGATCGTCTTTCGCGAGTTTATGCGAGATCGTTGGAGATTATGACAAGGGCTCGAGGGCTATGCAGCTGTGCGTCTTCAGCAATAATTTCGTGGCCACGTAGCAGACAGTAATTAGAGGAAGCTGAGTAGTCATTATGATTGGCGTGAATAGCATTATGTATACTTATTGATTTTTGTCGAGGGTTGTAAGACGTTTATGGATAACTACATCGATTCAAAATCAGAGAATTTGGGACAAGAAATAACTATTCCTGTAAAATATTCTAAACTCATTTTCGTTTCTGCTTACACCGAAAGTTATTGTATTAAATGCTTTTAGAATCACTCTTTCAATTGTCAATTTTGTGCCGCTATTGAGACATTAATGCTTGGTTCATAGACCACACTTTTTTCACTTCATATTTTACTTTTACTATAAGAAAGTTATTCTCACAATGCGTGGATGTGTTCATACACAGAATGTTAAAGTAAAAGTGTCGTGTAGGAACGTTTCCATTGATTAGCATTTTGAGAAATTCCTTAAAGTAAGAGCAAAAAATAAATTGAAATTGAAAGTTTGGTCTATGAACGAAGCATGATATTTTTTCCCGCCATATTTTCCAGTTAGTAATATTTCTCCTTCCCATTTCTTTGTTGATTCCAGAGCGTTCGAAATAATTTTCAACGTCGTAAATAATATAATCTCGTGATTTATTATTATACATTGGCTTCTCACTGAAAAGAGAGCAGCCATACTGCCGGTTCGTATGTATCGGGAAGACTTATCACGGAATTTGTTGAAACAGGATACTGGCAGATAAAGTTTATGCAGACTTGCATGCTATGATTGATGAGTTCGCTGCCGAGTTTATTTTACGTTTATGTGACCATATTTTGCTTCTGGAGGCGACTGATAAATGCTCGATCTGCATTGCGAAAATACCGTTTCAGACCAAATCGTTTTCTAGCAAGGAATTTATCTCGGTATGGTAAAGTGGTAAAAATTAAATGATAGATTTGAATACTAACGTGATAACTGGGAAGTTTTTGTCAATCTCAAGTTCTGAGTCAATCTAAGAATTAGAAAATTCAGTTTCAATTCAAAAATGCAAGATATTGAAAACGTAAATATTATGTAAAAATGAGGTACTCATTTTTTTCAGTTTAAATCTAAATTTCAAATTTTGATACATATGAACATGAATTTTGCAAAAAAAGTTTAATGAACTTATCACTGTATTTCCCCCCTCATTGTTTTTATAATCTCTGTGAGAGCAAAAATCGCTAATATTGTTCAATTAAAAAAAAATCGTAATTCTGGAAACACATTTAGTTTCAATCGACTTTAGTTACGACGTAAGATTTCTTATACGATCTCGAGTACTATGCTAATGTTTTTATTGTTGGCCGGAATAGATATCTTCCAAATTGTTTTATAGCATACTAGTTCATTATAGTTTTTTTGTTCAGTTACCAAGTATATGCCTTCAGGGCATGAACATCTACATTATCCCCTTGGTACGTAAATAACTATTTTTACTATATATATTTTGATGTAGGGCCAGAGAAACCATTACAGCTTTGTCAGCATAAAGGCGAAATTTTTTCACATAAAAGGGGCATTTGAAGAGCAGTTGTTGGCATAATCGCGAAAAGTAATAACCAGACTGAGTTATATTCCAAACCGCCTCTTTCAACATCAATCACTTCTTCCCATTCCAAGTCGTGAAGCACAGCGACTCCTTGTCTTTGTGCCTCCTCAACTTCCGAAAGGTTTCCATTAACCAACTACAGCGCCCGAATTTAGAAGTTGAATACGAGGGCGAGAAATAAAATTTTCCCTGAACTGCAGAGCAGGGCATCATTCAAAGTATTCATCTTCGAAATCTGTAGGCTTATACAAACTTGAGAAGCAGTTATTTCTCTCTCTTGTTTCAGATTTTGACAAAATTGCTATTCATATGAGGAGTATAAAGGTGTGAATGACAAAAAATTCAAATTCTAAATTGATTCCGAAGTAATTCGGGAAAGACTGTTTTGACTCATTTTGGTCGATTTACTTTTGAATTCCGGCTCGTGCATAAACATCAACTCGTTTATAGCCTCACAATAGAGCCCCACAATGCCTCTATTTCACGATTCGCCTCATGCAAATCGGTTTCAATTATATTATACACAAGTGACTTGTGCTATAATTCTTTAAACCCACTGGAAACAGTAACATTGAATGTTTTTTCATCTTAACAACCTCGAAGAAAACCCTATGAACCCATTTTACGAAAATGTTTCCAGAAAAAAAATTGTTTTGGTCAATTTTATTTTCTCCAGAACACTGCGTGATCAAAGTGAAAAAGGGCGTCTGTAGCCCAAATATCGTATCATTAGTTTGCCAATCTAATAATTTCTTGAATTACACTCGTAATACCTTTATTCAAATTCTGGATGTTAATGCTTTTTGGTAACAATAGAAACCTCGAGCGGGCCTTTATAACATCAAACAATTACTCGATTCATCAAAGCGGTAATTGGAAACCGCGGATTTGGTCTGTTGTAGGGCCATTGTTACTTGCACCAAAATCAGTTGATTGTGCTTGAGGGTGCCCATTATTTAGAAAATGGGACCTCGCCTTCGCCGAACTGGGTATTAAAACTAAGACGAACCAACTTTGAGGTACCTCAAGGATCAATATTGGAACCATATTTCCTCAGTAAAAACGAGTGGTTGGGTTTGAAGAAGATTTATGAATTCAATGTATACATATTGGGTAAAATCGAATCGAAATTATTGTGACATGCAAACGTTAATTAAAATTTGAAACTGGAGATTGATGAGTGTTATTGGTACCTACTTCCTCGCCTATATCGAATAATTGTCAAAATTGATATAGCAAAATCTGCACTAAAAAGGTCGACAATACTTACAAACGTTGTAATGCGAACTCAACAAATAAAACTAAAACTACATGGCGGATGGTTAATCAAATCAAAAACAAAAGTAATCAGGCAAAAGAAATTGTTTTAAATGAGAACGGAAAAGAATTGAACATTGGAGAAATGGTTGAAAAATTCAACAAACATTTCACACCTATACCCGAAAGTGTAGAAGTTAATTTTGAGTTCACAAAATTAGGCCTCACCGTATGTACAAGATCTTTATTTTTGGCTCCAATATCAGAAACCAATCAGATGGGATTGATTCGGGATTTGAAAAATTCATTTTCTTACGGTTATGATGGAATATCAAATAACTTACTTAAAAAATGTACCCGAGAACTGAGCGCTCCTTTAGCATACCTAATGAATTTATCAGTTGAACAGGGAATTTTTCCCGATAGACTGAAGTTAGCTCTCATCAACCCAATTTATAAAAAAAATGACCCTCACTCTGTCGAGAACTATAGGGGAATAAGCTTGTTGTCCAGTTTCAGTAAGTTATATGACATGAACTTAAAAAATCAGCTATTATTATTTTTGACTAAAAACAGGTTGCTATCTCCTTACCAACATGGATTCACAAAAAACAAAAGCACTGAAACTGCTTTGTATGAATTCCAAGAAAATGTAATTAGTGCTTTAGATGGTAAAATCCAGATCGGTGGATTATTCATTGACTTTACGCGTGCCTTCGATTGTGTAAATCATGAACTTCTCCTTTTCAAGCTCGAACAGTATGGTATAAGAGGTGTGCCACTAAATCTAATCAAATCATATTTGAGTAACAGATTTCAGAGTGTAATCATCGAAAATACCCAAAGCCATTCCCTAAAAATTGAGCAAGGCGTTCCCCAGGGATCAATCCTGAGTCCTTTGTTATTTTTGATCTATGCTAATGACTTGTTAAATGTCCTTCATAATCACCTAAATATCCATGTAATAGCGTATGCTGATGACACTAATTTACTCATAAAAGCTAAAGATATGAAGGAACTAATGGACACATCAGATAAGGTTTACAAGAAAGTAATTGAGTGGTCTGAGAATAATCTCTTAACGGTAAATAGGGCAAAAACCTCTTTCATAAAATTCTCAATGAAAGGTACGGCGGAAAATGTTCAGATCTCTGAAGTTGGTGAAGAGTTAAACTTCTGTGAAACAATAAAAATGCTTGGGGTTATGATAGATCATAAACTGTCTTGGGATCCACATATTGAAATGCTTTGTAATAAATTGAGAAAAAATTGTTATGCACTCAAGTTTCTATCACACCATTGCCATGAAAATGTTCTACTGACTCTGTATTATGCCAATATCAACTGCCATTTGCAATATGGTATTCTTGGCTGGGGTACATCCTCATCACTATCGAGAGTTTTCGTACTGCAAAAATTTGCCATTAGGATTATTGCTGAATTGGAATGGGGTTAATCATGTCGATCTACATTCAAAAAACTGAAAATTTTAACTGTGATAGGTTTATACCTATATGAACTGTGTATCTATGTTTTCAAAAATGAAGATAGGTTCTTCTCCAATGCAAATGATCATCAGTATGCCACTAGATCCAAAAATCTTCTTTTACCAATTGCTCATCGGACTACCCTATATCAAAAGAGTCATTTATATATGGGCTGTAAAATTTTTAATCACCTAGATGCCTCTATCAAAAATCCATCAAATCTAAACGTTTTTAAATCCAGACTGAAAAAATTATTGATTGAAAAAAATTGTTATTCCATTGAGGAGTTTTTAAGCTGACATCATTATATTTCAATAGTTTTTGTTGAAACTTCGTATCAGACAAAGCTCTTTTAGTGAATATATCGAGTATGTATTTCTTGAAACCAATATGAGCAAATTTGTTATTTTTATTTCATTGTAGCTAGTTTTTATAGTGTTTAAAACAATGTTTTTTGTTGTTTTCTTATTTTCTTTTTGTATTCCGACGTCATTTTCAGTTATTGTATATTGTGTGTACTTTTCAACTGGAAAATAAAGATTATTATTATTATATTATTATTATTATTTAGACTTCAAAGTTCAATCTATTGAATCTCAGTCTCATCTAAAGGTTGGGAGCACGCTTATGGCTGCCGCTATCTGAATAATTGTGTAGAGGTTACAGATTTGATTTATTCACACCCAGAGAGCGTTCAGGTATTAACGTATAATATATGTGTGACCTCCTTGGTAATGGAACATGCTTTGTCCATATCAGATGATAAAGCTTAATGCTCCCAGGAGCTAAATGTTCCCTCCATAGTATATGAAGGCTGAACAGTTGGTCGGTTCATACACCACACTTTTACTTTTACCTTATCTTTTACTTTTACTTTAAGAAAGTTGTCACAATGTAATTCAATCGAGGCGTTCATACACGGCACTTTTACTTTTAGTTTAAGGATGAGAACTTTTACTTTAGGAATGAGATAATTTTAGGGACTGCGCATGCGAGCATGTGAAGTCATCACAGCAAGCAGTGCCACCAACATTATTGGGAAACGTAGCCCTGTTCTTCTTCTGAATATTTTACAGAATTGATATAAAATGGGTATTCTGTGAAATATCTGTCATTATCCGATACACTTTGGGTGTCGTCACTGGTCAGTTGCAAATCAAAACAATGACGTAACCCACGATTACCTCCTCTTCTTCGTTTGTTTTTGATCACTGCGCATGCGTCCTGTTTACTTTAACACTGGTGTATGAACGGTCCAATTCCATTCTTAAGGTAAAAGTAAAAGTAAAAGATAAATTAAAAGTAAAAGTGTGGTGTATGAACCGACCATGACCGAAATTACTGGTAAAATAATGTATTTGGAAAATAGCAAAAATGAGTGATAGCTGCTTTCGCTTGTATGAAGATAAGTATTGGAGTATATATGAATTTAATTAGAAATACCTCAACAGATCTTATAAACCAGTATAATCTCTCGATAATCATACTTTTTCAAATTGTGAATCTATATAAAGAAAGGTTACAAACAACTATAAACCAACTATAAAGAGCACATTGCTCATATTCTTGAAATCATTGTTGAAGTAGGACGAGTCAGAATCGTTCATTCATTTTTTGACATGAATCATTCCAGCGAGCAGAATAGTATAATTTTTCTATGACTTTACTAAACAAACGAAAAGACAATATCAAAATAAATGTAATAATATCCGCTAAAAAAACGATCTGAGGAGTCGAGATTTCTATTTGCGCTGTCTTTTCTCAGAACATATGTTATTACTAGTGCCTCTGGAAAATTTATTTCTTAGCATTATCTCAAAATATAAGAAATATTTGCGAATGGAATCGATTGAACAAAACTGCTCAATTGTGATTGGCTCAATCTGCATAATAATGGATCATCAAATATCGCAACTAAAGAACGAAACTCATCAAGGAAGAGTCAACTAAAAAAAATCGTGTCGAAGTTATAGGATCAAAGTCAAGAACCGGTTCGATCTGATATTAGGTGTCTTCAATATATCTATTCTCATACTGAGGGTACTCGATGAAAGAATTAAAAAGTATTCTTTCATCCAATTTGAATATTTTGAAACCCCTGTCCACAAAATATTTAAATATTTCAATTAAATTAATTTTTCGCGCCACACTAAACTTAATAACGAACGGTACATTTCCTTCACGTAAAGCTGTGCAGAACTTGTTACTGCATTTTCATTGTGTTTATACCTACATTTTCCGAAAGTTTGCATCGACGATTCTCATCACGCAATTCACTCACGACACACGTTCCAATATCAAATATACCAACCAAAAAGTTGGATATGCGCTACACATTGAGTATTGGATGGTTTTGTAGTGGAAATGGTAGTGATTGCATAGTATGCACGAATCAAGTACTGTATGAAAATGAAAGTTGTGTAGCATAAAACCGAATATAATAACAAGCCACCTAAATAAGTTCAGGCTATCGACAAATTTGGAAAAATGCGTTCCTGTGTGAATTTTTTAAGTCTAATTTTAGCTATACAATTCCCTACCGCAATATCCACTGTACTACTTGTTGAAGAATTGAAGCTCTACAATCACATAACGATAGGACCTTGTAACAATTACACCATTGCATTCGTTTGCTGGTGTCCCACTTACACAAATATTTATAGAAGCGGGTGACAATACGTAAATATCGAAATAAAATACTGATATCTTCATCATTTGTTATATTTTATGTCACATATGGATTGATTTGAGGTGCTCTCTTCTAAAAACGGAATTTGTTAAATTTTTTCTCTACGGTTATTAACAGGTATATATATTTTGATACAAATGATACACTTATAATTTCGATCTTGAACTGTATTGTGTTGATCTCATTATTAACCCTTGTTATATGTGGGTATTATAACCAGTTATTATTTGTGTTCTATATTTTATTTTTCTGTAATGCTGAAACAAAAGTGTTCTCGCACTTATCGGCTTCTGCTGCTTTTTTCACATTGTCATTCTGAATTACGAATCACTCTGTGATATTTTGTGAATGAAGATTATTATTATTATAATATGAAAATATTCGTGTTTCATTATCTCTTACCTTGGAACCGACTGCTTTAAATTTTGGATAAAGATGATATGATTTGCCTGTGCTGGGAAATCCCCTCTGCGAGTCTAGTCTTTATTTAGATATGGCGCCAAGTTTATAAATAATATAGGTTAGACAAATGAATGTATCGTATGTTGTTTGTGTTTCGAATAGTTGGAAGTATTTTTCAAATCGTTTTGAACTTGATTTCGAAGGCACTAACCGACCAAGTTTGTGGGAGATACATTTCCCGCCCATGCAATATATATCTTCAGATTAATGTGAGATTACATCCACTATTAGTTGGAAGATAAACTTCGTTAACTTCGCAATAGGTGAAAGTAAATCACTGGAAACGGGTGTTGAAATTATTACGTTTGACTTGGTGCTGCTGATATTTCATTGTTATCCAAGTTGTTATCTTGTATGTGATCCGGAAATCCAAGGGATCAGAAAATGTTGCTTTTATGGAATATGTATCGTGTGTGTAAACATTATTGTGAGTGGCTCTACTTTGGACATGGTTTTCAGACAGAATAAGGCAATAACAAATTACAAAAACGGCAAATATAGCTCAGTTTAGTGCTCGGAAGTAATTGATCTGAGAAGGAGGAAATAAACACAGCCTGCATTTAGATGAAACCGAAATCTATACAAATAAAACAATATCTGAGTTGAAAATAACCAAACAAATTCTCGTCGGCAATCCTTATCGGAACTCTTTTTTGTTGGACTCATAAAAGGGACCATACACTTCGGTCTCACTGAAAATGCAAAATATCGAATCTCTTGTAACAAACAAAGAGATATTTGATGAAATCATCAAGTCCAGAAATGAATTGAAATATTTAATAGAAGCAACGGAAACGAGACTCTTGTGGACAATAGAGGAGGCGAAACAGAAAATAAACAAACTGGAACAGGAAAACGAAAGTTTGAAAGAAAAAGTAGAATACCTTGAAAGAGAGAGTAAGAAGAAGAATCTTATAGTTTTCGGATTGAATAAGCCAAGTGAGGAGATGACGCCTGAATTCATTATCAATGAAATAAAACAACGAATCGACGTTGAGATAAATCAAAGTGAAATTAGCGACCTGTACACAATAGGCAGAGGACGAAATCGTCCAGTGAAAATTGAACTGACTAATAATTTTCAAAAAAGCTTGATCTTGAAAAACTGCTTCAAGCTTAAGGGTACGAACATCAAAATTGCGAACGATCTCACACTGAAACAAAGACAGGAAGGAAAAGTATTAAGGAAACACCTCAATCTCGCTCGCCTAGACGAAAAAAACAGGAACTGTTTCATAAGGGGAAATAAACTTATTATTGATGATAAATCTTACTCACCAGAAGAACTGGAAAAAAACGAAATTGAGGAAGACGCAGCTTACTCAAAGCCAAACAGTGCTCCTCCTACACCAATATTTTTAAACACGAACAGCACAAATACAGAAGCAGCAGATCAACCAATAGTAAACAAAACCAATAACAAAAAAGAAACATCCAGAAAAATTACAGAAACACCGAAGATTATAAAACAGACAAAAGAAAGTGGTCCCACCGGTTTACAGAAGGCTACTAGGAGCCGAACTGGATCCACCACCACAAACAGGTCGTAAATATTGTGTTAGTACATAAGTGTCCTATCTGTAACTCTAGTGTATAATCTAGACTATAACATAACATGAAATTAAAAATTAAAATTAAAATAGTTAAAACTTTTGCTCTCATAAAAATATGAACCAATACATAAACGAAGTCACTGATGAAGATCCACTTACATTAGTGGCATCAAGTATAGAAGAATGTAAGAGCCATTTGAACATTAATGCCTACAAAAATAAATTTTCATTGATTCACTTCAACATTAGCAGTATAGCAAAACACTTTGACGAATTATTGGTATTTCTGAATGAATTCAAGGATTATTTTGATTGTATAATACTGACAGAAACTTGGGAAATAAAAAATAAAAACCTCTTCAATATACCTGGATATGAAAGCATTTATAGTGGGAACCCATTAAATCAAAACGATGGAGTTATTGTATATATACACAAAAAGCATAGAATCGAGAATAATATTGAGAGAATCGGAATTCTGAGGGTTGTTAAGACAAAAATATTTTCATACAAGAAGCACATAACTATAACAGCAGTGTATAGACTACATTGTGTAGATAAAAACGCGTATTTATAGAGGATCTCGAAAACTATTTACAAACACTTCATAAATCTGATATTCAAATATTAGTTGGTGATATAAACATCAACATACGAGAAACAAACCAAATAGTTGGAGATTATCTAAATGTACTTTCTCAGTTTGGATTCAAATCATACATAAATGAATTCACGCGAATACAAGGGCAAACCAAGACATGTATTGATCATATTTTCATGAAAAATAATTTTGTTCAAGATAATGAGGTGAGGGCCGTGATAATTGAGTCGAAAATAACAGATCATTATCCTATAATCATTGCTTTCAACGCGTCACAAGAAAATACAGAACAAACCCAACAGTTGTCCAAATCAATCGATTATAAAATGCTGGAATTACTGGCAAGAAGGGAAGACTGGGGTAGTAATTTAAGCCAGAATACCAATGTTGATAATATGACTGAAATTTTAACAATAAAAATAAAGAAAATAATGGAAAGGGTCACACGTCAAAAAATTTTACCAAGTCTACATAATAAAAAACCATGGATCACATCGGAAATGATTTCATGGATGAACACAAGGGACAAACTGTTTAAGGAACATAAAAAATTTCCTAACAATGAAGAACTGTTCAAAAAATATAAAACTCAGCGCAATAAAGTCACAAATACAATAACAAATGAAAAATACAAGTACTACAAGAAGATAATATTAGAGAATAGAAATAACCCCAAAGTACTTTGGTCTACTGTCAATGAATTTTCAGGAAAGCATAAGAAAAGTCAAACTGTCGAACTGAATGAAATAAAAACAGAAAATAATTATATAATCACTAACAAACTCGATATTGCTAGTGTATTTGTTAACCATTACTCAACTGTGGGGGAAAAAATGGCTCAAAAAATCAGGCAAGAAGCACAGGAGGTAATACCTCAAAATGTGAATACTGTGGTTGATACTATTTTCCTTACACCATGCGATGAGGTTGAGATATTGAATATAATTAAAGAACTGAAGATAAACACTGCACCTGGGTATGATGGAATATCTGTAAAGGTTATCAAAACATTAGCTGAACATATAGCGAAACCATTATGTGTCTTGATAAACGCTATTTTTGCCACTGGCATATGCCCTTCAAACTTCAAAATTACAATTGTTAAACCTGTATTCAAGTCGGGCGCAAAAAATGAGGTGAACAATCACCGCCCAATAAGTATAATATCCAATCTGGCAAAAGTATTCGAGAAAATCCTTAAAAAACGTTTAATGACTTTCGCAGAGAAACATCATATAATTTCAGATTTCCAATTCGGTTTTCAAAATGGAAGATCTACCTCTGATGCCATAGTTAACTTAGTCACACAAATATATGAACATTTAGATAAAAAACGACCATGCCTTGAAGTATTTATCGATTTGGCCAAGGCCTTCGATACCATTAGTCATGAAAAATTACTGTTGAAATTAAATAATCTTGGTATCAGAGGCCTGGCAAATGATCTAATTAGAAAATACCTTAAGGAAAGAGTACAGATGGTTAAAATAGACGGCGTACTGAGCGACCCTTTGGTAATTAAATACGGAGTTCCCCAGGGTACTGTTCTAGGGCCAATCCTGTTTATATTATATTTGAACGACATGTTGTCCATTGACATTTCTGGGAAAATGGTCTCATATGCTGATGATACAGTACTAATTATTGCTGGAACAACCTGGGAAGATGTAATATCTCATACAAGTAACGATATTGACACCATAGTAAATTGGCTTGATGATAGTTTACTGACAATAAATATTGATAAAACAACTTACATTTCATTTTGTAGTGACAGTCATGATTCTCCCAATACACAAAACATCAATATTCACTTAAGTAGCAGAAATAAGAACATATCTCTGAAAAAATCTAGTTCAGTAAAATATCTGGGAATACACATTGACCAAAATCTTAAATGAAGAATACATATAGACTATCTTTGTAAACGGCTTAGAGCCCTTTTGTATGTTTTTCGAACACTCAAAAATGTTCTGACTATTAATGATTTGCGCAGTATATATTTCTCGTTAGTTCAGTCTCTCTTAATGTATGGAAATCTTGGATGGGGTGGGGTCTATAGTACAACTGTACAACCGCTTATGGTTCTACGATTTCTCAAAATCATCTACAATTTAAATATCTGTTTCCCATCGGCACAAATATTCCAATATTGTGACCTGATGAGTTTGAGATATCTTTACTTCAAACAATTGTTGATATTTATATTCCACAATAGAGATAAGTTCAAAAATCATGAACATAGATATGAAACCCGAATGAATGCGAGTAACCTAGATATACCGAAAATGAACAAAGCTATTGGACAAAGATCAATTACATATATTGGACCCAGATTATTCAATCTTGCTCCAGATCATATAAAAATGGAATATGTGTACAAATTATTTAAAATTTCAGTGATCAAATGGCTCAAAAATGAAAATATAACTTTACTATGAACAACTTCTACTAAATTAATTCTCTCAATTTTTAAATATATTTTACATCTCCATTTATAATTTGGTATACTTTTAATTCGAAACGATTTTATATTTTATATTGTGACAAGATATTTTTATACGTTTACACATTTTAATATTTTATACTTTATATTTTTTACATACTCAATTCACACACACATGGGAATTTTATACTTTTAGATTTTTTATATTTTATATTTGATGTTTTATTGCAGTACACTTAGAATATTACCAACTACTTTTTAGGAAGAAATGAAAATTGTTATTGTTGATACTACCTATTAGGAATATAAGCATTATACTGTCTGGCCGAGTATCTCAAAATACATTATATCTTGACCAACTTCAAAGGAAAAATCTCGATATTGATGTTTCACAGACAAGTTTTCCAAAAACTTAAGTGAATCATCAGTACCTATTTTTCCGATGACAAAAATTCCGTAATAAGACCTTCTACCTATATTAATCGCCCATTTTATCTTGTATGCTTTTTTTTAAACAAATGTAATTTGGTGATTAATAAACTACTACTACTAAACTACTGCTACTACTACTCATACCATAATTGCTTCGGGACAATTCGTTTTGACTGGGTAAGGATAGCAAAACTATAT